>CANSZD010004354.1:0-159437 GCA_947648045.1 Beta corolliflora | reverse complement strand
AACAAAGCTAATTGAATCAAGGCATGTAGAGATTTACCTAAAAACTTTGTTATTGAATTTAATTGTGTGATCAATTCCTTTTTCGATGGTGAGTAATTTTTAGGGAGTGATTATTTACTTAGTGTTTAATCTACTTTATTCCGGGAGTGGTGTAAGTGAAATTAAGAGTTAATTAAAATATTCGAGTGATTATTTTAATTATCATATCCGGTGACTTAAAACATAAATTTGGGACTGCATTACTTTGAGTTCGAACCTTTGCTCGGATTTCCTTGGTTGCTCTTGACTTGGACGTCCGATCACTATCGGTTGGTATCGAGATTTTTCCGGGAGGGTGAGGATAGAAGGGATTCTTCTTTCATTGGTAAGTGCTTCTACTTTGTCGATCCTTTGTTGGGGATTTGTGTGTGGTTGTGGCTTGCTATTTCTTACGCGACGTAGCATCTTGATTGAGTAATAATGTCGGAATTGGCTGAACTAAAAGCCCTTATTGAGAAACTCTTTAACACTCAAAATGAGGAAAGGAAAAAAGGGAAAGATTAACAGGTAGCTCATAACATTCTTGCGGGTAAAGTGAGCAATAAAAGCGACCTAATCCCACAGTGACTATAGATCGATGTTGAAGAAGTTAAAATTGTTAAACGACTTATGATAATGATAGGGGGATTAAACTAGATGACTTTGCTTGGTGATTCTAGTCACGAGGATTTACTTGAATGGATTAATTCGACTTGAGAAAATTTGTGATTATAAGGGGTTTGATGATGAGAAGCGTTTTAAAATTGCCACCATTAGACTAACTAAGTATGCTTAGAATTTGGTTAGAAAGTCTAAAAAGGCAAAAAGGGCGAGACTTGGAAACCTAAGCTTAAAAGTTGGACTAAGCTTAAAGGAAATTGCATGAGAAGTTTGTTCCAGTGATTTTATTCAACCTGCAAATACATGAGAAAGAATTCTTTGGCTCGAGATGTGTCGAGTGTGCATGATTATATGGTTGGATTTGACAAGTTGTGTTTGATTTGCTTGATGTTGAGGAGGTCGAACAAGAGAAAATTGCTAGGTTTGTTAATGGACTTAATAAATCTATTGCTAGAAAGGTTGATGTGTCGAATTATAGTACTTTTGATGATGTGTGTCGATTGGCTTTAAAATTTGAAAGGCATGAATTAGAGGAAAAGAAACCATATGAGGGGAAAATTCGGCCATAATAAAACGCAGTTCTTCTTCTTCTTTCGTCCCTTCTTCTTCTTCTAACTCTTCTAAAAAACTTTGAGAAAAAAGATAATCCTTCTAAGGGGGAACAAAGGGGAAGCCGTCCTAAATTAGTGATTCCCTAAAAGAAAAATGGGAGGAGACTCGAAAGTGTTTTAAGTGTCAAGGGAGGGGGTCACATTGCTAGTAATTGTCCATCTAGGAAGACTTTAACGATGAGACAATACATGGAAATAGAGGAGGAAGAAAGAACGTATAACATTGTGTGTGAAAAGGAGGAAAGAATGTGAAAGTGATGATAATGAGATTGCATATGCTGAAGATGAGTCTAGGATGCTTGGGGTTATTAGGGAGAACTTTGCATGTTGATCATTCTCTAACCATGATCAAAGAAAACTTGTTTCATACTAGATGTCGAATTGGTGAGTTTACATGTAATGTGATTGTGGTGATGGTTCGTGTACGAAATGTGGTTGCTTCAATGTGGTTTCCTAAGTTGAATTTGATTGTTAGAGACCATCCACATCCTTATAAGTTGAGTTGGTTGGATGACAAAGCGGGTTTGTTAGTGAAAAGCAAGCTCTTGTGACATTTTCTATTGGAGGTTACAAAAGATGGGTTGTGGGGTGATGTTCCACCCGTGAGTGCTTGTCGTCTTCTTCTTGGTAGACCTTGTGCGATATGATGAAAAGTTGTTCATGAAGGTGAAACTAATGTGTCCAGCGGTTTTGATGGGTTGAAAAAGGATTCGGTTGGTTCCTTTGTCTCTAGTTCCATGGAACCCGAGAAGGTGGTTGAAACGGGAGAACAAAACTTGTTTCTTTCGGCGAAAAGAATTCGGAAAGAGGTAGAGTTGGAAGGGAAATTGTTATGCTTTATATGTTAAACTTGTTTTGACTAACGGTGTTCGTCTAGTGTCACAAAACTTGCGGCACTATTGGGCGAGTTTTGTGATGTATTTCGGAGAAGCCTCTCCCGGGATTTACCGCCATTGAGAGGCATTGAGCATCCTTATTGATCTTGTGCCGGGCGCACCTTTGCCCAATAAGCCCCGGCATATAGATGTGATCAGTAACCACAAAAAGGAGCTACAAAAAGCGAAATTGAAAGAGTTGATTGGCAGAGGCTATGTGAGGAAAGCATGAGTCCATGTGCCGTTCCCGCCTTACTTGTTCCCAGAAAGATGGTACTTGGAGGATGTGCATTGATAGTAGAGCGCCAAGTCGACAACATAACAATCGAAGTATCGTTTTCCTATGCCTAGATTGGAGGACATGCTTGATGAGCTACATGGAGCTTCGATTTTTCGAAGATTGATTTGAGGAGTAGTTATCATGAATGAGAATTCGGGAAGGAGATGAGTGGAAAGCTGCTTTCAAGACCAAGCAAGGTCCATATGAGTGGATGGTGATGCCCTTTGGTCTTTGCAATGCTCTAGTTCATTTATGAGACTTATGAATGAGGTACTTACGTCCCTTTCTTAACAAGTTTATTGTTGTCTATTTAGATGATATTCTTGTATATAGTACTAGTGTTGAGTCTCATTTACTTCACTTGAGAGTTTTATTTGAAAAATTAAGAGAGCGAAAGTTGTATGGAAAAATGGAAAAGTGTGATTTTCTTGTTCCTAGTATTGCTTTTCTTGGTTACATTGTGTCCAGGGATGGAGTTCATGTGGATCGGAAAAAGTCAAGGCCATGTCTTCATGGTTCGGCGCTCTGAAGTGCTCATGAATGTCGAAGCTTTCATGGTACAGCTTCCTTTTTATAGAAGATTCATCAAGAAATTTCTCGGCTATCGTGGCACGATCACGGATTTGATGAAGAAAGGGGAGTTTTCATGGAACTCTCATGCTCAAGGCGTTTGATGAAGTCGAGGAGTTACTTTGCAGCGCTCCTATCCTTGCCTTAGGATTTCAACAAGTTGTTCGAAGTTGAGTGTGATGCTAGTGGACTTGGAGTTGGGGCGGTTTTGCTTCAAGAAAGGAGGCCCGTTGCCTACTTTAGTGAGAAGTTGAGTGGCGCCAAGGCTCAATTACTCCAACTATGATCGTGAATTCTATGCAATGTGAGAGCCTTGGATCATTGGTCTCATTACTTGAGGCCCCGAAGCCTTTCATTCTTCATTCGGATCATGAAGCACTCAAATACATCCATGGACGGCAAAAAACTCGACCATAGACATGCTAAGTGGGTTGAATTCCTGACAAGCCTTCACATTTTCGTCCAAGTACAAGGAAGGTAAAAGTAACATTGTTGCGGATGCCCTTTCTAGGCGTTCCTATCTTTTGGCCATGGTTGATGCAAGGGTGTTGGGGTTTGAGCACTTAAAGGATTTGTATGAGAATGATGATGATTTTAGTGAGTTCTTTAGGAATCCTAGTGGTTTGTTTGTGTTACTAGAGGGATTTTTGTTTAAAGGAAACAAGCTTTGCATTCCTAAGAGTGGCGTGAGGGAGTTGCTTGTGAGAGAAGTTCATAGTGGAGGGTGGGTGGTCATTTCGGTGTTCAAAAGACATTAGAGCACTTTGAATGAAAGTTTTTATTGGCCTAACATGATGAGAGATGTTCATATGGTGGTTAGTAAATTGTGCTACTTGTCAAAGGTCGAAGAGTACCTTCCATAAAAAGGCCTTTATACTCCATTACACGTACCGATACACCTTGGGATAGTGTGAGTATGATTTCATTGTTGGATTACCAAGAACTCGAAGGGGGAAGGGCAGCCAGTATGGTGGTGGTGGATCGATTTTCGAAGATGGCTCACTTTGTTCCTATGCATAAAGCGTGATGCTTTGCATGTGGCGGATTTGTACTTGAAGATTATTCGGTGCATGGTATTCCTAGAAGTATTGTTAGTGATCGTGATACAAAGTTCCTTAGTCATTTTTGGAGGAGCTTATGGAAGATGGTGGGGACTAAGTTACTCTTTAGCACAAGTCATCATCCTCGGGCGATGGCCAAACCCGAAGTAACTAATAGAACTCTTGGAGCTTTGTTACGTGGCTTGGTGAGTAAGACACAAAAGGATTGGGATATAAAGCTAGCTCACGCCGAGTTTGCTTATAATCGAGCTCATTCTTCTACTACTTCTAAGTCTCCATTTGAGGTGGTCTATGGTATCGATCGTTTCCTTCCTATTGATTTTGTGTCACTAACTAAATCTGAAATTCATGTTGATTCAAAGAAGAGGTTGGAAGCCTTTAAGAAGACTTGTGAGCAAGTGAAAGCACGAATTGAGAAGATGAATACTCAATACAAAAGAACGAGCCGACAAGCATAGAAGGCAACAGAAATTTCAGATTGGCGATTTGGTTTGGATTCATTTGAGGAAAGAAGCTGTTTCCAAGTAGAAGGAAGAACAAGCTTATGCCTAGGGCTGATGGTCCATTCAAAGTTATTGATGTGATTAATGAAAGTGCTTATAAGATCGAGCTTCCAAGTGATTATGGAGGTGTGAGTGCAACCTTGATATGTTGGTGATCTTAGTCCTTATTTAGATGATGAAAATTTGAGGACAAATTCTTTTGAAGAGGGGAGAATGATACAAGTCAGGGTCCAAGGTCGAGAAGGTCGAGCTCCAAATGATCCGATTTGTTTAGTCCTTGAAGTGTTCGGGTTCAAGTTAAATTGAAACTCCTCATTTGTGTCATTTCTCAAGTGGGACGATGAGTCCATGGATGAAGCATGAAGATGACACCATTTCTAGAGTCTTAGTTATTTAAATTAAGTCTTTCCAAATTCAGCAAATAAAGGGCGAAATTCGGTTACCTTATTTCGTTCCATTTAGGCATGTGAAGTAGGAACCTTGTGTTCCAAGGGTTGCAAGTTCTCATTGAATTGTAATATTCCTTGAGTTGCCTTATTTCTTTGTTTCCTTAAGTTGATAGGCGTGTGAAGGGGGATTATGGGGCTGATTTGTGGTTTCCTTATTTACTCCTTTATTCTCTCCTAGAATCGAGGATTAAGATGTAAGGAATTAAGGAATGTTTCCTTAATTCTTATGGCTGATTTTCGGCCTTGATTGGTCCTTGGAGGACAAGTTATTTCTATTATAAATAATAGTTCCATGCTATCATTCAAGGCATGTGGAGATTTACCTAAAAACTTTGTTATTGAATTTAATTGTGTGATCAATTACTTTCGACCATTGAGTAATTTTCGGGAGTGATTATTTACTTAGTGTTTAATCTACTTTATTCCGGGAGTGGTGTAAGTGAGATTAAGAGTTAATTAAAATATTCGGGAGTGATTATTTTAATTATCATATCCGGTGACTTAGAACATAAATTTCGGACTTCATTACGATATGAATGCTCAACTAGGATAGTTAAACACTCAAAAACACACGCCAGACTTGAATAAGGACAATGAAGAAATCCGAAAATAAGAGCAAGTAACAAGGGATATTTCTTAATGAATGATCACTCCCGAAACACTCACAAGAATCTTAAACACACTCAAACCACTCCTGGAATTAAGTTGTTTAAACACTAATTAATAAACACTCTGAATATCAATTAATGGAAGATTAAAGACTTATGAATTAACTCACGAAACAATAACAATATTTAATCATAAAATCACTCTAACCATTGAAGAGGTTAGGCGCCTATTATTTATAAGGAGTAAGCGAAGACCTTGCTCCTCAAGCATACCAAACCACACCGGCATTCACCATCAATTTAGGAAAGTATCTCCTCCTTAATTCTAGCCTAGAATCAAGCTAAACTTAAGGAAACTCTAACTTAAGGAAAGAGCAACAAGTACTTTCCTTAATTACAACTTAAACACACGCCCAAGGTGCTACCTTGCACGCCACTCCAATCTACCAAATTAAGGAAACTTTCCTAAAATACAACCATGACAACTAAACACCTAATCACCGAAATCTCTAAGGAATTTTCGGACTTTTATTGAACTAGAAACAACTCGACTAATTAACTAACATTTTAAACTAATAATGACACTAATTTAAAATGCTAATCGGTTTCTTCCACGAGCCATGTGACACACGACACAAATGCATGCTTGTTAGCCATCAAATTGAAACCTATGTGTTCCATCAAAAGTAAAACCAGGCTCTTCTTGACTTGATGCCTTTGGATCCGCATCATTCTCCCCTTCTTCAAAAGAATTTGCCCTCAAATTCTCATCATCATGGTAAGGAGAAAGATCACAATATTGAAAGTAGCACTCACATTGCCATAATCACTTGGTAAGTCGATTTTGTAAGCTCCATCACCCACGACTCCAATGACTTGAAAGGACCATCATCACTAGGCATCAACTTGTTTTTCCTTTTGCTTGGAAACCTTTCCTTCCTCAAATGTATCCATACTAGGTCACCTTCCTTGAACTTAGGTTGGCGCACCATGCTTGTTAGCTCGTTCCTTGTATTGCTTTGATTCATTTTCTCAATTTGAGCTTTAACTTGCGCCCAAGTCTTGTTAAAAGCTTCCGGCCTTTTCTTTGAATCCGCATGTATCTCACTTCTAGGAAGAGTAACAAGATCAAGAGGGAGAAAAGGATTAACTCCATAAATGATCTCAAATGGAGAACGTAAAGTTGTGGTTGAATGTGAACGGTTGTAAGCAAATTCCGCATGTGCGAAGCTTCACATCCCAATCTTTTGTGTCTTACTCACAAGACCACGTAACAAAGAACCAAGAGTTACGTTTTGTAACTTCAGTTTGACCATCTGTTTGAGGATGATGACTCGTGCTAAATAGGAGTTTCGTTCCCACCATCTTCCACAAACACCTCCAAAAGTGACTAAGGAATTTAGAATCCCTATCCGAAACAATGCTTCTAGGAATGCCATGAAGTCGAATTACCTCTTTGAAATACAAATCAGCCACATGGGAAGCGTCATCCATCTTGTGCATGGGAATGAAATGAGCCATCTTCGAAAATCTATCCACAACCACCATGATAGCATCTTTGCCTCTTTGAGTTCTAGGCAAACCAACAATGAAATCCATGCTCACACTTATCCCAAGGATGATCCGGAGCTGGTAAAGGTGTGTAAAGCCCTTTATGAAAGGTGCTTTTGGACTTTTGGCACGTTGCACACTTGCTCACTACCATATGCACATCTTTGATCATGCTTAGGCCAATAAAAATGTTCACTCAAAGTATCAAGTGTCTTTTGAATGCCAAAATGACCAGCAATACCTCCACTATGCACTTCACGAACTAGAAGCTCACGTACCTTGCACTTTGGGACACACAACTTGTTTCCTTTAGAAAGAAAACCCTCTTGAACCATGAACGACCCTTTAGGAGCAGCAAAAATCGAACCAAAGTCATCATCTTCTTTATAAAGCTCCTTGAAGTGTTAGAACCCCATTACTCTTGCATCCACCATAGCTAGCAAATAAGATCTCCTTGAAAGTGCATACGCCACAATGTTGCTCTTTCCTTCTTTATACTTGGAAGAGAAGGTGAAAGATTGGAGAAACTCGACCCACTTGGCATGCCTATGATTGAGTTTTGTTGGCCATGAATGTGTTTGAGCGCCTCATGATCCGAATGAAGGATGAATGGTTTAGGCCTCAAATAATGTGACCAATGGTCCAAAGCTCGAACAATAGCATAAAACTCACGATCATAATTAGAGTAGTTCAACTTGGCACCATTGAGCTTCTCACTAAAAGTATGAGATAGGGGCGCTTCTCTTGGATCAAAACGGCACCAATTCCCAATCCACTTGCATCACACTCTACCTCGAACAATTTGTTGAAATCCGGCAAGGCAAGTATAGGAGCACTACACAACTTCTCTTTCACTTCTTCAAAAGCTTTTTGCGCGAAAGGAGACCATTCAAACTCACCTTTCTTGACAAAGCTGTGATAGGAGCCATAATGGAAGAGAAGTTTCGAATGAATCTTCTATAGAACGAAGCCAAACCATGGAAGCTTCGACGAGTCACTAGCATTAGTAAGGGCCGGCCATGAAGAAATTGCTTGCACTTTCGAAGGATCAACATGAACTCCTTCCTTGGAAACAATGTAACCCAGAAACGCTATGCTCGACACAAGGAACTCACACTTTTCCATCTTGCTGAAAAGTTTTTGTTCTCTAGCTTCTCAAACAAACTCCTCAAATGTATCAAATGATCATCAACACTCTTACTATAAACAAGGATATCATCCAAATAAACAACAACAAATTTGTTTAAAAGGAACGAAGTACCTCATTCATAAGTCGCATGAAAGAACTAGGGCGTTGCATAAGCCAAAAGGCATTACCATCCATTCATAAAGACCTTGTTTAGTCTTGAATCTTGTTTTCCACTCATCCCCTTCTCGAATCCTCATTTGATGATAACCACTTCTAAGATCGATTTTGAGAAAATCGAGGCTCCATTGAGTTCATCAAGCATATCCTCAAATCTCGGCATGGGAAATCTATACTTCACGGTGATATTGTTCACGGCCCTACTATCAATGCATTCTCCATGTACCATCTTTCTTAGGCACAGGTAAAGCGGGAACCGCACAAGGACTCATGCTCTCTCTTACATACCCCCCTTTCGATCAATTCTTCAATTGGTCGTTGAAGCTCTTTGGAAGCACTTGGATCACACCTATAAGCGAGGTTTATTAGGCGAAAGGAGCTCCCAGGAACTAAATCAATAGCATGTTCGAATTCCCCTTAAGGGTGGCGGCCCTTGTGGAAGGTCTTCGGAAATACATCACAAAATTCCTTCATGAGTGAATCAAGTTGTGGATTACTTGGCTTCACTTCACTTGCAACAAGCATGTTTGATGACTAAAGCATAGCACACACCCTCATCTTCAATCTCTTTCTCGAACTCCTTGAAAGAAAGAAACAAACTAGTCTTTTTCTCTTCCTTCTTGTGAATCACGGCACTAGGAGCCAAAGGATGCAACCTAATCTTCTTGGAACCCACCGAAACTGTATACACATTGGAGTCCCCTTCATGTATCACCTTTCTATCAAATTGCCATGGTCTCCCGAGTAAAATGTGACAAGCATTCATGGGAAGTACATCACACCATAGCTCGTCCTTGTAATTCCCTATGGAGAAAGAAAGTAATGCTTGCTTCTTCACCCTAAGTCCCGTATCATCAAGCCAACTCAACTTGTAGGGGTGTGGATGATCTCTCACAATAAGACTCAATTTGCTCACCAAATCTGCCGCCACTACATTGGTACAAGACCCACTATCAATGATCATGTTACAAGTGTTTTCACCCACTTTGCAACGAGTATGGAACAAGTTTTCCCTTTGTTCTTTGCTTGGAAGGTAATCAACATGTAAAACCCTCCTAACAACACCAATAAGCCTACTTGTCATCTTCGGCATATGCATCTTCCTCCTCACTCTCAACCGTGTCATCTCTAGGCACAAATTCGTACAACTCCTCTTCTTCATTCAATTCCATGTATTGCCTCATGGTGAGAGCTTTCTTTGTTGGACAATTACTAGCAATGTGTCCTCTTCCTTGGCACTTGAAACACTTCCGATTTTCTTCAAACTTTTCCCTAGGAACGAAAACTTTCGTTTTTCGACCCTTTTATCATCTTTCGTTGCATGTTCTTTCTTAGACCCTTCATAGTTCTTGTTAGAAGATGAATAAGAAGAATAAGAAGAAGAAGGTTTGAACGAGTTACCGAGATTTAGCATAGGAAGTTTTCGGTTTGTCCTCGTTCTCATGAGATTCAAATTTAAGCGCCAATCTACATGCTTCATCAAACGTAGTGTAAGTTGACACCTCTACCTTCCTTGCAATAGGACGGTTCAAGCCTTTGATGTAACGAGCAATTTTCATTGCTTCCCTTTCTTCTATGTCACAAATAAGGCACGGTTTATCAAATTCCATAGTGTACTCATGCACACTCAACGTATCTTGACACAAAGTAGTGAACTTTATGTCTTGTTTTTTGCTCGTAATCACTTGGCAAAAATTTCTCCTTGAGCTTCTCTTTCAATTTAGTCCAACTACTAAGCTTGTCTTTCTTCTTTCTTGCACGTTTTGCCTTCAAATTTTCGAGCCAAATACCAGCATACTTGGTCAATCTAAGCGAGGCTATCTTGAATCTCCTTTGATCATCAAACCCCCTATAATCACACACCTTCTCCAATTGTCGAATCCACTCAAGTAAATCCTCCGGATTAGAATCACCAGTGAAATCATCCAATTTTAATCCCCTATCATCATTGAAATTAGGTTTAACAACCCTAACTTCATCCTCTTCATCCGAAAGTCCAATGTAATCAACACTTTGTTTTTATCCAACTTCTTAGTGATAATAGAAGTTATAGCATCCATTCTAGTTTCAAGTCTACTAACATGATTCGAATCAGCATTGTATTTTGCTTGGAAATCAAATTGCATCTTAGCTATGTCCTCTATAGCCTTAGCTAGTTTTTCCATTTCACTCGACATTATAACAATCACAACAAGAAAACTGACCTAACTTCACTAATAAACTGCAGATTCCACAAGTGGTAAAAAATTACCAAATTTTAACACCAGTAAATTTGGGATCTTATAAGACACCTCCAATTGGAATCATTCAAAAATTCGAAATAGGATGCTCCCAGTTTTTCTTCAAAGTCAGTCGCGCCAGATTCGTACCAAAATAACACGACTCACAAGAAATATCTAAAAACCATATCAAACGAACTCCAAATCTCACGAAATTTTAGAACAGTAAACTAGACTTGGAATAGACCAGTTTAGGCTCAAGAATCACCCCAGAAGACGTTCTAAATAGGGAGAACGAGTGGAAACAAAACTCACCAGAAAACTGTTTGTACTGGGATGATCGAAACAGCCACGAAACGTCCCTTCCTCTTCAAGCTCTGATACCACTTGATATGAATGCTCAACTAGGATAGTTAAACACTCAAAAACACACGCCAACTTGAATAAGGACAATGAAGAAATCCGAAAATAAGAGCAAGTAACAAGGGATATTTCTTAATGAATGATCACTCTGAAACACTCACAAGAATCTTAAACACACTCAAACCACTCCTCGGAATTAAGTTGTTTAAACACTAATTAATAAACACTCCTGAATATCAATTAATGGAAGATTAAAGCTTATGAATTAACTCACAAACAATAACAATATTTAATCATAAAATCACTCTAACCATTGAAGAGGTTAGGCGCCTATTATTTATAAGGAGTAAGCAAGAAGACCTTGCTCCTCAAGCATACCAAACCACACGGCATTCACCATCAATTTAGGAAAGTATCTCCTCCTTAATTCTAGCCTAGAATCAAGCTAAACTTAAGGAAACTCTAACTTAAGGAAAGACAACAAGTACTTTCCTTAATTACAACTTAAACACACGCCCAAGGCTGCTACCTTGCACGCCACTCCAATCTACCAAATTAAGGAAACTTTCCTAAAATACAACCATGACAACTAAACACCTAATCACCGAAATCTCTAAGGAATTTTCGGACTTTTATTGAACTAGAAACAACTCAACTAATTAACTAACATTTTAAACTAATAATGACACTAATTTAAAATGCTAATCAGTTTCTTCCACGAGCCATGTGACACACGACACAAATGCATGCTTGTTAGCCATCAAATTGAAACCCATGTGTTCCATCAAAAGTAAAACCGGCTCTTCTTGACTTGATGCCTTTGGATCCGCATCAATTACTTCTTCAAATTCGAACCTTTGCTCGGATTTCCTTGGTTGCTCTTCAACTTGGACGTGCAATCATATCAGAACCTCATATGCATTCAACAAAGCTAATTGAATCAAATGAAGCTCAAATGCATTCAACAAAGCTAATTGAGTCAAATGAAAATCAAATGCATTCAACAAAGCTAATTGAATCAAATGAAACTCAAATGCATTCAACAAACCTAATTGAATCAAATGAAACTCAAATGCATTCATCAAAGCTAATTGAGTCAAATGAAACTCAAATGCATTCAACAAAGCTAATTGAATCAAATGAAACTCAAATGCATTCATCAAAGCTAATTGAATCAAATAACACTCAAATGCCTTCAACAAAGCTAATTGAATCAAATGAAGCTCAAATGCATTCAACAAACCTAATTGAATCAAATGAAGCTCAAATGCATTCAACAAAGCTAATTGAGTCAAATGAAAATCAAATGCACTCAACAATGCTAATTGAATCAAATGAAACTCAAATGCATTCAACAAACCTAATTGAATCAAATGAAACTCAAATGCATTCATCAAAGCTAATTGAGTCAAATGAAACTCAAATGCATTCAACAAAGCTAATTGAATCAAATGAAACTCAAATGCATTCAACAATGCTAATTGAATCAAATGAAACTCAAATGCATTCAACAAAGCTAATTGAATCAAATGAAACTCAAATGCATTCAACAAATCTAATTGAATCAAATGAAACTCAAATGCATTCAACAAAGCTAATTGAATCAAATGAAACTCAAATGCATTCAACAAACCTAATTGAATCAAATGAAAGTCAAATGAAGGCAAACAAAGCTAATTGAATCAAATGAAACTCAAATGCATTCAACAAAGCTAATCGAATCAAATGAACCTCATATGCATTCAACAAAGCTAATTGAATCAAATGAAGCTCAAATGCATTCAACAAAGCTAATTGAATCAAGTGAAACTCAAATGCATTCAACAAAGCTAATTGAATCAAATGAAAGTCAAACATGGCTAAATGAATCAAATGATAATCAAATGAAAATCAAATGCATTCAACAAAGCTAATTGAATTAAATGAAGTCAAATGAAGTCAAACATAGCTAAATGACACTCAAATGAATTCAACAAAGCTAATTGAATCAAATAACACTCAAATGCATTCAACAAAGCTAATTGAATCAAATGAAACTCAAATGCATTCAACAAAGCAAATAGAATCAAATGAAACTCAAATGCATTCAACAAAGCTAATTGAATCAAATGAAAGTCAACTGAAGTCAAACATAGCTAATAGAATCAAATAAAACTCAAATGCATCCAACAAAGCTAATTGAATCAAATGAAAGTCAAATGAAATCAAACATTGCTAAATGAATCAAATGAAAATCAAATGCTTTCAAAAAAGCTAATTGAATCAAATGAACCTCAAATGCATTCAACAAAGCTAATTGAATCAAATGAAGCTCAAATGCATTCAACAAAGCTAATTGAATCAAATGAACCTCAAATGCATTCAACAAAGCTAATAGAATCAAATGAAACTCAAATGCATTCAACAAAGCTAATTGAATCAAATGAAAGTCAACTGAAGTCAAACATAGCTAATAGAATCAAATGAAACTCAAATGCATTCAACAAAGCTAATAGAATCAAATAAAACTCAAATGCATTTAACAAAGCTAATTGAATCAAATGAAAGTCAAATGAAGGCAAACAAAGCTAATTGAATCAAATTAAACTCAAATGCATTCAACAAAACTAATTGAATCAAATGAAGCTCAAATGCATTCAGCAAAGCTAATTGAATCAAATAAAACTCAAAATGCATTCAACAAAGCTAATTAAATCAAATGAAACTCAAATGCATTCAACAAAGCTAATTGAATCAAATGAAACTCAAATACATTCAACAAAGCTAATTGAATCAAATGAAACTCAAATGCATTCAACAAAGCTAATTGAATCAAATGAAACTCAAATGCATTCATCAAAGCTAATTGAATCAAATGAAACTCAAATGCATTCAACAAATCTAATTGAACTAAATGAAACTCAAATGCATTCAACAAAGCTAATTGAATCAAATGAAACTCAAATGCATTCAACAAAGCTAATTGAATCAAATGAAACTCAAATGCATTCAACAAAGCTAATTGAATCAAATGAAAGTCAAATGAAGGCAAACAAAGCTAATTGAATCAAATGAAACTCAAATGCATTTAACAAAGCTAATTGAATCAAATGAAACTCAAATGCATTCAACAAAGCTAATTGAATGAAATTAAAGTCAAATGAAGTTAAATAAAGCTAATTGAATCAAATGAAACATAAATGCATTCAACATAGCTAAATGAATCAAATGAAACTCCAATGCATTCAACAAAGCTAATTTAATCAAATGAACCTCAAATGCATTCAACAAAGCTAATTGAATCAAATGAAGCTCAAATGCATTCAACAAAGCTAATAGAATCAAATGAAACTCAAATGCATTCAACAAAACTAATAGAATCAAATGAAACTCAAATGCATTCAACAAAGCTAATTGAATCAAATGAAAGTCAAATGAAGTCAAACAAAGCTAATTGAATCAAATGAAACTCAAATGCATTCAACAAAGCTAATTGAATCAAATGAAAGTCAAATGCATTCAACAAAACTAATTGAATCAAATAAAACTCAAAATGCATTCAACAAAGCTAATTAAATCAAATGAAACTCAAATGCATTCAACAAAGCTAATTGAGTCAAATGAAACTCAAATGCATTCAACAAAGCTAATTGAATCAAATGAAATTCAAATGCATTCATCAAAGCTAATTGAATCAAATGAAACTCAAATGCATTCAACAAAGCTAATTGAATCAAATAACACTCAAATGCATTCAACAAATCTAATTAAATCAAATGAAACTCAAATGCATTCAACAAAGCTAATAAAATTCAAATGCATTCAACAAAGCTAATTGAATCAAATGAAAGTCAACTGAAGTCAAACATAGCTAATAGAATCAAATGAAACTCAAATGCATCCAACAAAGCTAATTGAATCAAATGAAAGTCAAGTGAAATCAAACATTGCTAAATGAATCAAATGAAAACCAAATGCTTTCAAAAAAGCTAATTGAATCAAATGAACCTCAAATGCATTCAACAAAGCTAATTGAATCAAATGAAGCTGAAATGCATTCAACAAAGCTAATTGAATCAAATGAACCTCAAATGCATTCAACAAAGCTAATAGAATCAAATGAAACTCAAATGCATTCAACAAAGCTAATTGAGTCAAATGAAAGTCAAATGAAGTCAAACATAGCTAATAGAATCAAATGAAACTCAAATGCATTCAACAAAGCTAATAGAATCAAATAAAACTCAAATGCATTTAACAAAGCTAATTGAATCAAATGAAAGTCAAATGAAGGCAAACAAAGCTAATTGAATCAAATTAAACTCAAATGCATTCAACAAAACTAATTGAATCAAATGAAGCTCAAATGCATTCAGCAAAGCTAATTGAATCAAATAAAACTCAAAATGCATTCAACAGAGCTAATTAAATCAAATGAAACTCAAATGCATTCAACAAAGCTAATTGAATCAAATGAAACTCAAATACATTTAACAAAGCTAATTGAATCAAATGAAACTCAAATGCATTCAACAAAGCTAATTGAATCAAAATAAAGTCAAATGAAGTTAAACAAAGCTAATTGAATCAAATGAAAGTCAACTGAAGTCAAATATAGCTAATAGAATCAAATGAAACTCAAATGCATCCAACAAAGCTAATTGAATCAAATGAAACTCAAATGCATTCAACAAAGCTAATTGAATCAAATGAAACTCAAATGCATTCAACAAACCTAATTGAATCAAATGAAAGTCAAATGAAGGCAAACAAAGCTAATTGAATCAAATGAAACTCAAATGCATTTAACAAAGCTAATTGAATCAAATGAAACTCAAATGCATTCAACAAAGCTAATTGAATGAAATTAAAGTCAAATGAAGTTAAATAAAGCTAATTGAATCAAATGAAACATAAATGCATTCAACATAGCTAAATGAATCAAATGAAACTCAAATGCATTCAACAAAGCTAATTTAATCAAATGAACCTCAAATGCATTCAACAAAGCTAATTGAATCAAATGAAGCTCAAATGCATTCAACAAAGCTAATAGAATCAAATGAAACTCAAATGCATTCAACAAAACTAATAGAATCAAATGAAACTCAAATGCATTCAACAAAGCTAATTGAATCAAATGAAAGTCAACTGAAGTCAAACAAAGCTAATTGAATCAAGTGAAACTCAAATGCATTCAACAAAGCTAATTGAATCAAATGAAAGTCAAATGCATTCAACAAAACTAATTGAATCAAATAAAACTCAAAATGCATTCAACAGAGCGAATTAAATCAAATGAAACTCAAATGCATTCATCAAAGCTAATTGAGTCAAATGAAACTCAAATGCATTCAACAAAGCTAATTGAATCAAATGAAATTCAAATGCATTCATCAAAGCTAATTGAATCAAATGAAACTCAAATGCATTCAACAAAGCTAATTGAATCAAATAACACTCAAATGCATTCAACAAATCTAATTAAATCAAATGAAACTCAAATGCATTCAACAAAGCTAATAAAATTCAAATGCATTCAACAAAGCTAATTGAATCAAATGAAAGTCAACCGAAGTCGAAACATAGCTAATAGAATCAAATGAAACTCAAATGCATCCAACAAAGCTAATTGAATCAAATGAAAGTCAAGTGAAATCAAACATTGCTAAATGAATCAAATGAAAACCAAATGCTTTCAAAAAAGCTAATTGAATCAAATGAACCTCAAATGCATTCAACAAAGCTAATTAAATCAAATGAAGCTGAAATGCATTCAACAAAGCTAATTGAATCAAATGAACCTCAAATGCATTCAACAAAGCTAATAGAATCAAATGAAACTCAAATGCATTCAACAAAGCTAATTGAATCAAATGAAAGTCAACTGAAGTCAAACATAGCTAATAGAATCAAATGAAACTCAAATGCATTCAACAAAGCTAATAGAATCAAATAAAACTCAAATGCATTTAACAAAGCTAATTGAATCAAATGAAAGTCAAATGAAGGCGAAACAAAGCTAATTGAATCAAATTAAACTCAAATGCATTCAACAAAGCTAATTGAATCAAATGAAGCTCAAATGCATTCAACAAAGCTAATTGAATCAAATAAAACTCAAAATGCATTCAACTAAGCTAATTAAATCAAATGAAACTCAAATGCATTCAACAAAGCTAATTGAATCAAATGAAACTCAAATACATTCAACAAAGCTAATTGAATCAAATGAAACTTCAAATGCATTCAACAAAGCTAATTGAATCAAAATAAAGTCAAATGAAGTTAAACAAAGCTAATTGAATCAAATGAAAGTCAAATGAAGTCAAATATAGCTAATAGAATCAAATGAAACTCAAATGCATCCAACAAAGCTAATTGAATCAAATGAAAGTCAAATGAAAACAAACATTGCTAATTGAATCAAATGAAAATCAAATGCATTCAAAAAAGCTAATTGAATCAAATGAAACTCAAATGCATTCAACAAAGCTAATTGAATCAAATGAAGTCAAACAAAGCTAATTGAATCTAATGAAGTCGAAACAAAGCTAATTGAATCAAATGAAAGTCAATTGAAGTCAACATAGCTAATAGAATCAAATGAAACTCAAATGCATTCAACAATGCTAATAGAATCAAATAAAACTCAAATGCATTAAACAAAGCTAATTGAATCAAATTTAACTCAAATGCATTCAACAAAACTAATTGAATCAAATGAAACTCAAATGCATTCAACAAAGCTAATTGAATCAAATAAACCTCAAAATGCATTCAACGAGCTAATTAAATCAAATGAAACTCAAATGCATTCAACAATGCTAATTGAATCAAATGAAACTCAAATGCATTCAACAAAGCTAATTGAATCAAATGAAACTCAAATGCCTTCAACAAAGCTAATTGAATCAAATGAAGCTCAAATACATTCAACAAAGCTAATTGAATCAAATGAAACTCAAATGCATTCAACAAAGCTAATTGAATCAAATGAAACTCAAATGCATTCAACAAAGCTAATTGAATCAAATGAAAGTCAAATGAAGGCAAACAAAGCTAATTTAATAAAATGAAACTCAAATGCATTCAACAAAGCTAATTGAATCAAATGAAACTCAAATGCATTCAACAAAGCTAATTAAATCAAATGAAGCTCAAATGCATTCAACAAAGCTAATTGAATTAAATGAAGTCAAATGAAGTCGAAACATAGGTAAATGACACTCAAATGCATTCAACAAAGCTAATTGAATCAAATGAAACTCAAATGCATTCAACAAATCTAATTGAACTAAATGAAACTCAAATGCATTCAACAAAGCTAATAGAATCAAATGAAACTCAAATGCATTCAACAAAGCTAATTGAATCAAATGAAAGTCAACCGAAGTCGAAACATAGCTAATAGAATCAAATGAAACTCAAATGCATTCAACAAAGCTAATAGAATCAAATAAAACTCAAATGCATTTAACAAAGCTAATTGAATCAAATAAAAGTCAAATGAAGGAAACAAAGCTAATAGAATCAAATTAAACTCAAATGCATTCAACAAAACTAATTGAATCAAATGAAGCTCAAATGCATTCAACAAAGCTAATTGAATCAAATAAAACTCAAAATGCATTCAACGAGCTAATTTAATCAAATGAAACTCAAATGCATTCAACAAAGCTAATTGAATCAAATGAAACTCAAATGCATTCAACAAAGCTAGTTGATTCAAATCAAACTCAAATGCATTCAACAAAGCTAATTGAATCAAATGAAAGTCGAAACATGGCTAAATGAATCAAATGAAAATCACATGAAAATCAAATGCATTCAACAAAGCTAATTGAATTAAATGAAGTCAAATGAAGTCAAACATAGCTAAATGACACTCAAATGCATTCAACAAAGCTAATTGAATCAAATAACATTCAATGGATTCAACAAAGCTAATTGAATCAAATGAAACTCAAATGCATTCAACAAAGCTAATTGAGTCAAATGAAACTCAAATGCATTCAACAAAGCTAATTGAATCAAATGAAGCTCAAATGCATTCAACAAAGCTAATAGACTCAAATGAAACTCAAATGCATTCAACAAAGCAAATAGAATCAAATGAAACTCAAATGCATTCAACAAAGCTAATTGAATCAAATGAAAGTCAACTGAAGTCAAACAAAGCTAATTAAATCAAGTGAAACTCAAATGCATTCAACAAAGCTAATTGAATCAAATGAAAGTCAAATGCATTCAACAAAACTAATTGAATCAAATGAAACTCAAATGCATTCAACAAAGCTAAATCAAGTGAAACACAAATGCACTCAACAAAAGCAAATTGAATCAAATGAAAGTCAAACATGGTGAAAGAATCAAATGAAAATCAAATGAAAATCAAATGCATTCAACAAAGCTAATTGAACTAAATGAAGTCAAATGAAGTAAAACATAGCTAAACGACACTCAAATGCATTCTACAAAGCTAATTGAATCAAATAACACTCAAATGCATTCAACAAAGCTAATTGAGTCAAATGAAACTCAAATGCATTCAACAAAGCTAATTGAGTCAAATGAAACTCAAATGCATTCAACAAAGCTAATTGAATCAAATGAAACTCAAATGCATTCATCAAAGCTAATTGAGTCAAATGAAACTCAAATGCATTCAGGAAAGCTAATTGAATCAAATGAAACTCAAATGCATTCATCAAAGCTAATTGAATCAAATGAAACTCAAATGCATTCATCAAATCTAATTGAACTAAATGAAACTCAAATGCATTCAACAAAGCTAATTGAATCAAATGAAACTCAAATGCATTCAACAAAGCTAATTGAATCAAATGAAACTCAAATGCATTCAACAAACCTAATTGACTCAAATGAAACTCAAATGAAGGCAAACAAAGCTAATTTAATCAAATGAAACTCAAATGCATTTAACAAAGCTAATTGAATCAAATGAAACTCAAATGCATTCAACAAAGCTAATTGAATGAAATTAAAGTCAAATGAAGTTAAATAAAGCTAATTGAATCAAATGAAACTTAAATGCATTCAACATAGCTAAATGAATCAAATAAAACTCCAATGCATTCAACAAAGCTAATTTAATCAAATGAACCTCAAATGCATTCAACAAAGCTAATTGAATCAAATGAAGCTCAAATGCATTCAACAAAGCTAATAGAATCAAATGAAACTCAAATGCATTCAACAAAGCTAATAGAATCAAATGAATCTCAAATGCATTCAACAAAGCTAATTGAATCAAATGAAAGTCAACTGAAGTCAAACAAAGCTAATTGAATCAAGTGAAACTCAAATGCATTCAACAAAGCTAATTGAATCAAATGAAAGTCAAATGCATTCAACAAAACTAATTGAATCAAATAAAACTCAAAATGCATTCAGCAGAGCTAATTAAATCAAATGAAACTCAAATGCATTCATCAAAGGTAATTGAGTCAAATGAAACTCAAATGCATTCAACAAAGCTAATTGAATCAAATGAAACTCAAATGCATTCATCAAAGCTAATTGAATCAAATGAAACTCAAATGCATTCAACAAAGCTAATTGAATCAACTGAAAGTCAAATGAAGGCAAACAAAGCTAATTGAATCATATGAAACTCAAATGCATTCAACAAAGCTAATTGAATCAAGTGAAACACAAATGCATTCAACAAAGCTAATTGAATCAAATGAAAGTCAAACATGGCTGAAAGAATCAAATGAAAATCAAATGCATTCAACAAAGCTAATTGAATTAAATGAAGTCAAATGAAGTCAAACATAGCTAAACGACACTCAAATGCATTCAACAAAGCTAATTGAATCAAATAACACTCAAATGCATTCAACAAAGCTAATTGAATCAAATGAAACTCAAATGCGTTCAACAAAGCTAATTGAGTCAAATGAAACTCAAATGCATTCAACAAAGCTAATTGAATCAAATGAAACTCAAATGCATTCATCAAAGCTAATTGAGTCAAATGAAACTCAAATGCATTCAACAAAGCTAATTGAATCAAATGAAACTCAAATGCATTCATCAAAGCTAATTCAACCAAATGAAACTCTAATGCATTCAACAAATCTAATTGAACTAAATGAATCTCAAATGCATTCAGCAAAGCTAATTGAATCAAATGAAACTCAAATGCATTCAACAAAGCTAATTGAATCAAATGAAACTCAAATGCATTCAACAAAGCTAATTGAATCAAATGAACCTCAAATGCATTCAACAGAGCTAATTGAATCAAATGAAGCTCGAATGCATTCAACAAAGCTAATTGAATCAAATGAAACTCAAATGCATTCAACAAAGCTAATAGAATCAAATAAAAGTCAAATGAAGGCAAACAAAGCTAATTGAAACAAATGAAACTCAAATGCATTCAACAAAGCTAATTGAATCAAATGAAGCTCAAATGCATTCAACAAAGCTAATTGAATCAAATGAAACTCAAAAGCATTCAACAAAGCTAATTGAATCAAAATAAAGTCAAATGAAGTTAAACAAAGCTAATTAAATCAAATGAAAGTCAACTGAAGTCAAATATAGCTAATAGAATCAATGAAACTCAAATGCATCCAACAAAGCTAATTGAATCAAATGAAAGTCAAATGAAATCAAACATTGCTAAATGAATCAAATGAAAATTAAATGCATTCAAAAAAGCTAATTGAATCAAATGAAACTCAAATGTATTCAACAAAGCTAATTGAATCAAATGAACCTCATATGCATTCAACAAAGCTAATTGAATCAAATGAAGCTCAAATGCATTCAACAAAGCTAATTGAGTCAAATGAAAATCAAATGCATTCAACAACGCTAATAGAATCAAATGAAACTCAAATGCATTCAACAAAGCTAATTGAATCAAATGAAACTCAAATGCATTCAACAAAGCTAATTGAATCAAATTAAAGTCAAATGAAGTTAAATAAAGCTAATTGAATCAAATGAAACTTAAATGCATTCAACAAAGCTAATTGAATCAAATGAAACTCAAATGCATTCAACAACGCTAATTTAATCAAATGAACCTCAAATGCATTCAACAAAGCTAATTGAATCTGATATGGTTATGGATGGACAAATTCTAGGTCTGTTAGAATTTGTTTGTCAACTATCTTTATTTGTTTTGTTAGGATGGTTGCATGGTTTTACTTTACTCTTAAAGTAGAGGTTTTACATGTAACGAAAAATATGTCTTTTATTATGTTTGTTAGTTTAATTAGTTAATGTCGTTGAGTCATTTTTATTGGTTGTAATAAGGGCCGAAAATTTGAGTTGTAATTAGCTTAGACTTAGGCGTGCGTTTTTTTGGTATTTAAGGAAAGTGTTGCATCTCTTTCCTTAAAGCTTAGAAATGACACAAATGAGGAGTTTGAATTTAACTTGAACCCGAACACTTCAAGGACTAAACAAATCGGATCATTTGGAGCTTGACCTTCTTGACCTTGACCTTGACTTTTATCATTCTCCCCCTCTTCAAAAGAATTTGTCCTCAAATTTTCATCATCTAAATAAGGACTAAGATCACCAACATTGAAGGTTGCACTCACACCTCCATAATCACTTGGAAGCTCGATCTTATAAGCACTTTCATTAATCACATCAATAACTTTGAATGGACCATCGGCTCTAGGCATAAGCTTGTTCTTCCTTCTACTTGGAAACCGTTCTTTCCTCAAATGAATCCAAACCAAATCGCCCATCTGAAATTTCGGTTGTCTTACATGCTTGTTGGCTCGTTCTTTGTATTGAGTATTCATCTTCTCAATTCGTGCTTTCACTTGCTCACAAGTCTTCTTAAAGGCTTCCAACCTCTTCTTTGAATCAACATGAATTTCGATTTAGTTAGTGACACAAAATCAATAGGAAGGAAAGGATTGATACCATAGACCACCTCAAATGGAGACTTAGAAGTAGTAGAAGAATGAGCTCGATTATAAGCAAACTCGGCGTGAGCTAGCTTTATATCCCAATCCTTTTGTGTCTTACTCACCGAAGCCACGTAACAAAGCTCCAAGAGTTCTATTAGTTACTTCGGTTTGGCCATCGGTTTGAGGATGATGACTTGTGCTAAAGAGTAACTTAGTCCCCACCATCTTCCATAAGCTCCTCCAAAAATGACTAAGGAACTTTGTATCACGATCACTAACAATACTTCTAGGAATACCATGCAATCGAATAATCTCTTTGAAGTACAAATCCGCCACATGCAAAGCATCATCGGTTTTATGCATAGGAACAAAGTGAGCCATCTTCGAAAATCGATCCACCACCACCATAATGGCGTCCTTCCCCCCTTTGAGTTCTTGGTAATCCAACAATGAAATCCATACTCACACTATCCCAAGGTGTATCGGTACGGGTAATGGAGTATAAAGGCCTTTATGGAAGGTACTCTTCGACCTTTGACAAGTAGCACACTTACTAACCACCATATGAACATCTCTCATCATGTTAGGCCAATAAAAACTTTCATTCAAAGTGTCTAATGTCTTTTGAACACCGAAATGACCAGCCACCCCCTCCACTATGAACTTCTCTCACAAGCAACTCCCTCACGCCACTCTTAGGAATGAAAAGCTTGTTTCCTTTAAACAAAAATCCCTCTTGTAACACAAACAAACCACTAGGATTCCTAAAGAACTCACGGAAATCATCATCATTCTCATACAAATCCTTTAAGTGCTCAAACCCCAACACCCTTGCATCAACCATGGCCAAAAGATAGGAACGCCTAGAAAGGGCATCCGCAACAATGTTACTTTTACCTTCCTTGTACTTGGACGAAAATGTGAAGGCTTGTAGGAATTGAACCCACTTAGCATGTCTATGGTTGAGTTTTCTTTGTCCATGGATGTATTTGAGTGCTTCATGATCCGAATGAAGAATGAAAGGCTTGGGCCTCAAGTAATGAGACCAATGATCCAAGGCTCTCACAATTGCATAGAATTCACGATCATAGTTGGAGTAATTGAGTTTGGCGCCACTCGACTTCTCACTAAAGTAGGCAATGGGCCTCCTTTCTTGAAGCAAAACCGCCCCAACTCCAAGTCCACTAGCATCACACTCAACTTCGAACAACTTGTTGAAATCCGGTAAGGCAAGGATAGGAGCGTTGCAAAGTAACTCCTTGACTTCATCAAACGCCTTTTGAGCATGAGAGTTCCATGAAAACTCCCCTTTCTTCATCAAATCCGTGATTGGTGCCATGATAGTTGAGAAATTTCGGATGAATCTTCTATAAAAGGAAGCTAGACCATGAAAGCTTCGACATTCATGAGCACTTGTAGGCGCCAACCATGAAGACATGGCCTTGACTTTTCCGGATCCACATGAACTCCATCCCTAGACACAATGTAACCAAGAAAAGCAATACTAGGAACAAGAAAATCACACTTTTCCATTTTTCCATACAACTTTTGCTCTCTTAATTTTTCAAATAAAACTCTCAAGTGAAGTAAATGAGACTCAACACTAGTACTATATACAAGAATATCATCTAAATAGACAACAATAAACTTGTTAAGAAAGGGACGTAGTACCTCATTCATAAGTCTCATAAATGAACTAGGAGCATTGCAAAGACCAAAGGGCATCACCATTCACTCATATAGACCTTGTTTGGTCTTGAAAGCAGTTTTCCACTCATCTCCTTCCCGAATTCTCATTTGATGATAACCACTCCTCAAATCAATCTTCGAAAAAATCGAAGCTCCATGTAGCTCATCAAGCATGTCCTCCAATCTAGGCATAGGAAAACGATACTTGATTGTTATGTTGTTGACGGCTCTACTATTAATGCACATCCTCCAAGTACCATCTTTCTTTGGAACAAGTAAGGCGGGAACGGCACATGGACTCATGCTTTCTCTCACATAGCCTCGGTCAATCAACTCTTCAATTTGCTTTTGTAGCTCCTTAGAAGCTACGGGATCACATCTATATGCCGGCTTATTTGGCAAAGGTGCGCCTGGCACAAGATCAATAGCATGCTCAATGCCTCTCAATGGCGGTAATCCTTGGGGTAATTCCTCCGGAAATACATCACAAAACTCGTCCAATAGTGCTGCAAGTTTCGGATTACTAGACGAAACACCGTTAGTCAAAACAAGTTTAACATATAAAGCATAACAATTTCCTTCCAACTCTACCTCTTTCTCGAATTCTTTGGCCGAAAGAAACAAGTTTTGTTTCGTTTCAACCACCTTCTTGGGTGCCATGGAACTAGGAGACAAAGGAACCAACCGAATCCTTTTTGAACCCATCAAAACCGTGTACACATTAGTTTCACCTTCATGAACAACTTGTCGATCATATTGCCAAGGTGATATGGTTATGGATGGACAAATTCTAGGTCTGTTAGGATTTGTTTGTCAACTATCTTTATTTGTTTTGTTAGGATGGTTGCATGGTTTTACTTTACTCTTAAAGTAGAGGTTTTACATGTAACGAAAAATATGTCTTTTATTATGTTTGTTAGTTTAATTAGTTAATGTCGTTGAGTCATTTTTATTGGTTGTAATAAGGGCCGAAAATCTGAGTTGTAATTAGCTTAGACTTAGGCGTGTGTTTTTTTGGTATTTAAGGAAAGTGTTGCATCTCTTTCCTTAAAGCTATTGTTTCCTTAAGTTCTAGCTAGATTCTAGGCTTAGGTTTAGGGGAAACTTTCCTAAAATTATGTGCTAGTTGGCGTGTGGTGTATTGCCTTGGAGAGCAAGGATTTATTGCTGCTCTTAGCCTTATAAATAGGCGCCTAATCAATAAAGAAGAGGAGTTTTGAGTTTTGATAAAAGTGATTCCTTTGTGAATTATTGTTGTTTTTGCCGAGATAGCAAAATAACACCGTTGAATTTAGCCGAGATAGCTTTATTCTTCAAACCTAGTTCAATTCATACCGAGATAGATGAATTGTTCATATCCTTGTTTATTACTTTCGTCCACAAAAGGCACAAAACACAAAAAGAGTCCGAAAACGACCTCGAAAATCATATCGGTTGGTATCGAGCAGCAAGGTTGTAGACGAGCGTGAGGGCGCGTGAGAAGGCGGATTGTTGTGCCATTTTTTGTAGACAAACTAGACATCTTGAAGTTTATTGTGTCAAAATTTCGGCTTATTCCGATTAGTAACGAAGTCACAGCAAGCGGAAACTTTTGACGAAAAATTCCTGGCAGTTTCAAATCAACATGGGAGAATCCGAGGCACTTAAGGCTTGGATGACAACTATGATGGACAAAATAACTACACAAGTGGCTGAACTTCTTGATGCACGACTCGAGGAGTATGAGAAGCGAGACTAATGATAATTCCGCACTCCTAGCTAAACTCACAGCCGAACGGATAGGAGCAAAGAACACTAAGGAATCCGAATTGAAACTTGGAGATCTTCCGAATTCAATGGATTGAAGGACCCTCAAGCTTACTTGAATTGGGAGAGAAGGGTTGAGAGGATGTTTGATCATAAAGGTATGGATGATACTCAACGTTTTAATCATGCTATACTTAAATTTAATGATTATGCATCTGATTGGTATGATTCTTTTCAAGTCCAAAGAGTGAGAGATGGGAAAGACAAGATTAAACTTGGACTTCATTAAAACTGAAATTGAGAAAACGGTTTGTTCCCAAGTCCTATAAGCAAGAGTTGTACCTTAGACTAAGTTCTTTTCAACAAAATCATCTGTCTATGGCTGAATATGTGATTGAATTTGAAAAGTTATATTTGGCATGTGGGTGTAAGGAAGAGGAGGAACAAAAGATGGCTAAATTTCGATTGGTATGAACACACCTATTGCTAATCTTATTGAATTGCAAACTTATGACACGTTTGATGAGTTGTGTCAATTAGCAAGTAAGGTAGAAAGGCGCAAAAGGAGGCTAAGAGTAAGAGTGCTCGTGTATCTTTCACTCCAAAACCGAAACTTCCGTTTCTTTTGTGAAGACCGAAACTTTGGTCAAGGGGAAGGAAAGTGGTGAAACTTCTCAACCTACTGCTCTAGATGCTACTCATAAGGCACGAAAAACAGTTTGTTTTCGGTGTCAAGGTATTGGTCATGTGGCTTGAAGTTGTCCTAATAAGATCTTGATTTCTAGAGAGGAGTATGATGCTTACTTTGCTGAGGACACTCACACTAACCAAGAGTCATCTCATGCTTGTGATGATGATGTTGAAAATCCTTCTTTTTGGGACCAACAACCGGTTTGTAAGCCGGAAAATGAACGCACATTGATCTTGAGGCGTAGCTTCTTTGTCCACCATAGATGTTGAACATAACGACGAACAAAGGTCCAATCTTTTCCATTCAAATTGCTTAATTAATGGTAAAGTTTGTTCGTTTATTATTGACAGTGGTTCGTGTACCAATGCGTGTGCATTATCTATCATTGATCCTTTGAAACTTCCTACGCGTGCGCATCCTCAACCCTACAAGCTAAGCTGGTTTAATGATGATGGAATATGGGTAAAGAAACAAGCTTTAGTTGGTTTTCGTGTGGGTGACTATATGGAACGGTTATGGTGCGACGCAATTCCTATAAATGCATGTTCGTTGCTTGTTAGGTAGGCCATGGCAAAGTGATCGTCCAAGTGCTTCATAATGGTAAGACCAATGCGTATTCGGTGTTGGTAGGAGACAAACGTATGTTCTTTGCGGCCCTTACCTCCTCGTCGGGCCATCTCCCACCTACCTACGGCCACACAAGCATCTAAAGCACAACCCACGCACAACAAGACCGAGGCTTCTTCGCACATTTACTTGAGTTCATGCCAACAAGAAGTGCTTTGGAATCCGCGCGCAACAAGAAAGAGAGACGTGCTCATGTTTTGCAAATGCAACGAGGCACACACTTAGCTAAGGGTGATCGAGTTTGGTTGTCTCTTGCTGCTCAAAGGTTGCACGTTAATCATAAGCATGACGAGCCAATAGATGAAGGTCCCTTTGAGATCATAGAGAAGCTTGGTTACGAGACATTCAAGGTGTTGCTTGGGAATGGAATATGTGCTACTTTGACATCTGCCGACTTGGTACCTTGCTTTCAAGAAAATGTAACTTGAGGACAAGTTTTTTTTTCAAGAGGGGGAGTATGATATGGTTATGGATGGACAAATTCTAGGTCTGTTAGGATTTGTTTGTCAACTATCTTTATTTGTTTTGTTAGGATGGTTGCATGGTTTTACTTTACTCTTAAAGTAGAGGTTTTACATGTAACGAAAAATATGTCTTTTATTATGTTTGTTAGTTTAATTAGTTAATGTCGTTGAGTCATTTTTATTGGTTGTAATAAGGGCCGAAAATCGAGTTGTAATTAGCTTAGACTTAGGCGTGTGTTTTTTTTGGTATTTAAGGAAAGTGTTGCATCTCTTTCCTTAAAGCTATTGTTTCCTTAAGTTCTAGCTAGATTCTAGGCTTAGGTTTAGGGAAACTTTCCTAAAATTATGTGCTAGTTGGCGTGTGGTGTATTGCCTTGGAGAGCAAGGATTTCTTCTTTGCTCTTAGCCTTATAAATAGGCGCCTAATCAATAAAGAAGAGGAGTTTTGAGTTTTGATAAAAGTGATTCCTTTGTGAATTATTGTTGTTTTTGCCGAGATAGCAAAATAACACCGTTGAATTTAGCCGAGATATCTTTATTCTTCAAACCTAGTTCAATTCATACCGAGATAGTTGAATTGTTCATATCCTTGTTTATTACTTTCGTCCACAAAAGGCACAAAACACAAAAAGAGTCCGAAAACAGCCTCGAAAATCATATCAGAATCAAATGAAGCTCAAATGCATTCAACAAAGCTAATTGAATCAAATGAAATTCAAATGCATTCAACAAAGCTAATAGAATCAAATGAAACTCAAATGCATTCAACAAAGCTAATTGAATTAAATGAAAGTCAAATGAAGTCAAACATAGCTAATAGAATCAAATGAAACTCAAATGCATTCAACAAAGCTAATAGAATCAAATAAAACTCAAATGCATTTAACAAAGCTAATTGAATCAAATGAAAGTCAAATGAAGGCAAACAAAGCTAATTGAATCAAATGAAACTCAAATGCATTCAACAAAACTAATTGAATCAAATAAAACTCAAAATGCATTCAACAGAGCTAATTAAATCAAATGAAACTCAAATGCATTCATCAAAGCTAATTGAGTCAAATGAAACTCAAATGCATTCAACAAAGCTAATTGAATCAAATGAAACTCAAATGCATTCAACAAAGCTAATTGAATCAAATGAAACTCAAATGCATTCAACAAAGCTAATTGAATCAAATGAAAGTCAAATGAAGGCAAACAAAGCTAATTGAATCAAATGAAACTCAAATGCATTCAACAAAGCTAATTGAATCAAATAAAACTCAAATGCATTCAACAAAGCTAATTGAATCAAATGAACCTCAAATGCATTCAACAAAGCTAATTGAATCAAATGAAGCTCAAATGCATTCAACAAAGCTAATAGAATCAAATGAAACTCAAATGCATTCAACAAAGCTAATAGAATCAAATGAAACTCAAATGCATTCAACAAAGCTAATTGAATCAAATGAAAGTCAACTGAAGTCAAACAAGTGAAACTCAAATGCATTCAACAAAGCTAATTGAATCAAATGAAAGTCAAATGCATTCAACAAAACTAATTGAATCAAATAAAACTAAAAATGCATTCAACAGAGCTAATTAAATCAAATGAAACTCAAATGCATTCAACAAAGCTAATTGAGTCAAATGAAACTCAAATGCATTCAACAAAGCTAATTGAATCAAATGAAACTCAAATGCATTCATCAAAGCTAATTGAATCAAATGAAACTCAAATGCATTCAACAAAGCTAATTGAATCAAATGAAAGTCAAATGAAGGCAAACAAAGCTAATTGAATCAAATGAAACTCAAATGCATTCAACAAAGCTAATTGAATCAAATGAAACTCAAATGCATTCAACAAAGCTAATTGAATCAAATGAAAGTCAAACATGGCTGAAAGAATCAAATGAAAATCAAATGAAAATCAAATGCATTCAACAAAGCTAATTAAATTAAATGAAGTCAAATGAAGTCAAACATAGCTAAACGGAACTCAAATGCATTCAACAAAGCTAATTGAATCAAATAACACTCAAATGCATTCAACAAAGCTAATTGAATCAAATGAAACTCAAATGCATTCAACAAAGCTAATTGAGTCAAATGAAACTCAAATGCATTCAACAAAGCTAATTGAATCAAATGAAACTCAAATGCATTCAACAAAGCTAATTGAATCAAATGAAACTCAAATGCATTCAACAAAGCTAATTGAATCAAATGAAACTCAAATGCATTCAACAAAGCTAATTGAATCAAATGAAACTCAAATGCATTCAACAAAGCTAATTGAACTAAATGAAACTCAAATGCATTCAACAAAGCTAATTGAATCAAATGAAACTCAAATGCATTCAACAAAGCTAATTGAATCAAATGAAACTCAAATGCATTCAACAAAGCTAATTGAATCAAATTAAAGTCAAATGAAGTTAAATAAAGCTAATTTAATCAAATGAAACTTAAATGCATTCAACATAGCTAAATGAATCAAATGAAACTCCAATGCATTCAACAAAGCTAATTTAATCAAATGAACCTCAAATGCATTCAACAAAGCTAATTGAATCAAATGAAACTCAAATGCATTCAACAAAGCTAATTGAATCAAATGAAACTCAAATGCATTCAACAAAGCTAATAGAATCAAATGAAACTCAAATGCATTCAACAAAGCTAATTGAATCAAATGAAAGTCAAATGAAGTCAAACAAAGCTAATTGAATCAAATGAAACTCAAATGCATTCAACAAAGCTAATTGAATCAAATGAAAGTCAAATGCATTCAACAAAACTAATTGAATCAAATAAAATTCAAAATGCATTCAACAGAGCTAATTAAATCAAATGAAACTCAAATGCATTCAACAAAGCTAATTGAGTCAAATGAAACTCAAATGCATTCAACAAAGCTAATTGAATCAAATGAAACTCAAATGCATTCAACAAAGCTAATTGAATCAAATGAAACTCAAATGCATTCAACAAAGCTAATTGAATCAAATGAAAGTCAAATGAAGGCAAACAAAGCTAATTGAATCAAATGAAACTCAAATGCATTCAACAAAGCTAATTGAATCAAATGAAACTCAAATGCATTCAACAAAGCTAATTGAATCAAATGAAAGTCAAACATGGCTGAAAGAATCAAATGATAATCAAATGAAAATCAAATGCATTCAACAAAGCTAATTGAATTAAATGAAGTCAAATGAAGTCAAACATAGCTAAACGACACTCAAATGCATTCAACAAAGCTAATTGAATCAAATAACACTCAAATGCATTCAACAAAGCTAATTGAATCAAATGAAACTCAAATGCATTCAACAAAGCTAATTGAATCAAATGAAACTCAAATGCATTCAACAAAGCTAATTGAATCAAATGAAACTCAAATGCATTCAACAAAGCTAATTGAATCAAATGAACCTCAAATGCATTCAACAAAGCTAATTGAATCAAATGAAGCTCAAATGCATTCAACAAAGCTAATTGAATCAAATGAAACTCAAATGCATTCAACAAAGCTAATAGAATCAAATGAAACTCAAATGCATTCAACAAAGCTAATTAAATCAAATGAAAGTCAACTGAAGTCAAACAAGTGAAACTCAAATGCATTCAACAAAGCTAATTGAATCAAATGAAAGTCAAATGCATTCAACAAAACTAATTGAATCAAATAAAACTCAAAATGCATTCAACAGAGCTAATTAAATCAAATGAAACTCAAATGCATTCAACAAAGCTAATTGAGTCAAATGAAACTCAAATGCATTCAACAAAGCTAATTGAATCAAATGAAACTCAAATGCATTCATCAAAGCTAATTGAATCAAATGAAACTCAAATGCATTCAACAAAGCTAATTGAATCAAATGAAAGTCAAATGAAGGCAAACAAAGCTAATTGAATCAAATGAAACTCAAATGCATTCAACAAAGCTAATTGAATCAAATGAAACACAAATGCATTCAACAAAGCTAATTGAATCAAATGAAAGTCGAAACATGGTGAAAGAATCAAATGAAAATCAAATGAAAATCAAATGCATTCAACAAAGCTAATTGAATTAAATGAAGTCAAATGAAGTCGAAACATAGCTAAATGAAACTCAAATGCATTCAACAAAGCTAATTGAATCAAATAACACTCAAATGCATTCAACAAAGCTAATTGAATCAAATGAAACTCAAATGCATTCAACAAAGCTAATTGAGTCAAATGAAACTCAAATGCATTCAACAAAGCTAATTGAATCAAATGAAACTCAAATGCATTCATCAAAGCTAATTGAGTCAAATGAAACTCAAATGCATTCAACAAAGCTAATTGAATCAAATGAAACTCAAATGCATTCATCAAAGCTAATTGAATCAAATGAAACTCAAATGCATTCAACAAATCTAATTGAACTAAATGAAACTCAAATGCATTCAACAAAGCTAATTGAATCAAATGAAACTCAAATGCATTCAACAAAGCTAATTGAATCAAATGAAACTCAAATGCATTCAACAAACCTAATTGACTCAAATGAAAGTCAAATGAAGGCAAACAAAGCTAATTGAATCAAATGAAACTCAAATGCATTTAACAAAGCTAATTGAATCAAATGAAACTCAAATGCATTCAACAAAGCTAATTGAATGAAATTAAAGTCAAATGAAGTTAAATAAAGCTAATTGAATCAAATGAAACTTAAATGCATTCAACATAGCTAAATGAATCAAATGAAACTCCAATGCATTCAACAAAGCTAATTTAATCAAATGAACCTCAAATGCATTCAACAAAGCTAATTGAATCAAATGAAGCTCAAATGCATTCAACAAAGCTAATAGAATCAAATGAAACTCAAATGCATTCAACAAAGCTAATAGAATCAAATGAAACTCAAATGCATTCAACAAAGCTAATTGAATCAAATGAAAGTCAACTGAAGTCAAACAAAGCTAATTGAATCAAGTGAAACTCAAATGCATTCAACAAAGCTAATTGAATCAAATGAAAGTCAAATGCATTCAACAAAACTAATTGAATCAAATAAAACTCAAAATGCATTCAACAGAGCTAATTAAATCAAATGAAACTCAAATGCATTCATCAAAGCTAATTGAGTCAAATGAAACTCAAATGCATTCAACAAAGCTAATTGAATCAAATGAAACTCAAATGCATTCATCAAAGCTAATTGAATCAAATGAAACTCAAATGCATTCAACAAAGCTAATTGAATCAAATGAAAGTCAAATGAAGGCAAACAAAGCTAATTGAATCAAATGAAACTCAAATGCATTCAACAAAGCTAATTGAATCAAGTGAAACACAAATGCATTCAACAAAGCTAATTGAATCAAATGAAAGTCAAACATGGCTGAAAGAATCAAATGAAAATCAAATGAAAATCAAATGCATTCAACAAAGCTAATTGAATTAAATGAAGTCAAATGAAGTCAAACATAGCTAAACGACACTCAAATGCATTCAACAAAGCTAATTGAATCAAATAACACTCAAATGCATTCAACAAAGCTAATTGAATCAAATGAAACTCAAATGCATTCAACAAAGCTAATTGAGTCAAATGAAACTCAAATGCATTCAACAAAGCTAATTGAATCAAATGAAACTCAAATGCATTCAACAAAGCTAATTGAGTCAAATGAAACTCAAATGCATTCAACAAAGCTAATTGAATCAAATGAAACTCAAATGCATTCATCAAAGCTAATTGAACCAAATGAAACTCAAATGCATTCAACAAATCTAATTGAACTAAATGAAACTCAAATGCATTCAACAAAGCTAATTGAATCAAATGAAACTCAAATGCATTCAACAAAGCTAATTGAATCAAATGAAACTCAAATGCATTCAACAAAGCTAATTGAATCAAATGAACCTCAAATGCATTCAACAAAGCTAATTGAATCAAATGAAACTCAAATGCATTCAACAAAGCTAATTGAATCAAATGAAACTCAAATGCATTCAACAAAGCTAATAGAATCAAATAAAAGTCAAATGAAGGCAAACAAAGCTAATTGAAACAAATGAAACTCAAATGCATTCAACAAAGCTAATTGAATCAAATGAAGCTCAAATGCATTCAACAAAGCTAATTGAATCAAATGAAACTCAAAAGCATTCAACAAAGCTAATTGAATCAAAATAAAGTCAAATGAAGTTAAACAAAGCTAATTAAATCAAATGAAAGTCAAATGAAGTCAAATAAAGCTAATAGAATCAAATGAAACTCAAATGCATCCAACAAAGCTAATTGAATCAAATGAAAGTCAAATGAAATCAAACATTGCTAAATGAATCAAATGAAAATTAAATGCATTCAAAAAAGCTAATTGAATCAAATGAAACTCAAATGTATTCAACAAAGCTAATTGAATCAAATGAACCTCATATGCATTCAACAAAGCTAATTGAATCAAATGAAGCTCAAATGCATTCAACAAAGCTAATTGAGTCAAATGAAAATCAAATGCATTCAACAAAGCTAATAGAATCAAATGAAACTCAAATGCATTCAACAAAGCTAATTGAATCAAATGAAACTCAAATGCATTCAACAAAGCTAATTGAATCAAATTAAAGTCAAATGAAGTTAAATAAAGCTAATTGAATCAAATGAAACTTAAATGCATTCAACAAAGCTAATTGAATCAAATGAAACTCAAATGCATTCAACAAAGCTAATTTAATCAAATGAACCTCAAATGCATTCAACAAAGCTAATTGAATCAAATGAAGCTCAAATGCATTCAACAAAGCTAATTGAATCAAATGAAATTCAAATGCATTCAACAAAGCTAATAGAATCAAATGAAACTCAAATGCATTCAACAAAGCTAATTGAATCAAATGAAAGTCAACTGAAGTCAAACATAGCTAATAGAATCAAATGAAACTCAAATGCATTCAACAAAGCTAATAGAATCAAATAAAACTCAAATGCATTTAACAAAGCTAATTGAATCAAATGAAAGTCAAATGAAGGCAAACAAAGCTAATTGAATCAAATGAAACTCAAATGCATTCAACAAAGCTAATTGAATCAAATGAAACTCAAATGCATTCAACAAAGCTAATTGAATCAAATGAAACTCAAATGCATTCAACAAAGCTAATTGAATCAAATGAAGCTCAAATGCATTCAACAAAGCTAATAGAATCAAATGAAACTCAAATGCATTCAACAAAGCTAATTGAATCAAATGAAACTCAAATGCATTCAACAAAGCTAATTGAATCAAATGAAAGTCAAATGAATTCAAACAAAGCTAATTGAATCAAATGAAACTCAAATGCATTCAACAAAGCTAATTGAATCAAATGAAAGTCAAATGCATTCAACAAAGCTAATTGAATCAAATGAAACTCAAAATGCATTCAACAAAGCTAATTAAATCAAATGAAACTCAAATGCATTCAACAAAGCTAATTGAATCAAATGAAACTCAAATGCATTCAACAAAGCTAATTGAATCAAATGAAACTCAAATGCATTCAACAAAGCTAATTGAATCAAATGAAACTCAAATGCATTCAACAAAGCTAATTGAATCAAATGAAAGTCAAATGAAGTCAAACAAAGCTAATTGAATCAAATGAAACTCAAATGCATTCAACAAAGCTAATAGAATCAAATGAAACTCAAATGCATTCAACAAAGCTAATTGAATCAAATGAAAGTCAAATGAAGGCAAACAAAGCTAATTGAATCAAATGAAACTCAAATGCATTCAACAAAGCTAATTGAATCAAATGAAACTCAAATGCATTCAACAAAGCTAATTGAATCAAATGAAACTCAAATGCATTCAACAAAGCTAATTGAATCAAATGAAACTCAAATGCATTCAACAAAGCTAATTGAAACAAATGAAACTCAAATGCATTCAACAAAGCTAATTGAATCAAATGAAACTCAAATGCATTCAACAAAGCTAATTGAATCAAATGAAACTCAAATGCATTCAACAAAGCTAATTGAATCAAATGAAACTCAAATGCATTCAACAAAGCTAATTGAATCAAATGAAACTCAAATGCATTCAACAAAGCTAATTGAATCAAATGAAACTCAAATGCATTCAACAAAGCTAATTGAATCAAATGAAACTCAAATGCATTCAACAAAGCTAATTGAATCAAATGAAACTCAAATGCATTCAACAAAGCTAATTGAATCAAATGAAACTCAAATGCATTCAACAAAGCTAATTGAATCAAATGAAACTCAAATGCATTCAACAAAGCTAATTGAATCAAATGAAACTCAAATGCATTCAACAAAGCTAATTGAATCAAATGAAACTCAAATGCATTCAACAAAGCTAATTGAATCAAATGAAACTCAAATGCATTCAACAAAGCTAATTGAATCAAATGAAACTCAAATGCATTCAACAAAGCTAATTGAATCAAATGAAAGTCAAATGAAGTTAAATAAAGCTAATTGAATCAAATGAAACTCAAATGCATTCAACAAAGCTAATTGAATCAAATGAAACTCAATTGATGCATCTTTAATTAAGTTTTACGAAATCAAGAATCAAAAGAAAACTGGATCTTTAAGGCTTTCATTAAGTATTAGGATAGAACAATTCGATCAAACACAAAGCAATTCACAATTGGGCTTGATTGACACTCAAACACAAAGCTAATTAAGCAAATCAAACTTAAATCTCAAACACAAAGCTAATTGATTTAAAGTTTGGAAATCAAAAGAAGTCAAATTTCACCAAAAAATCAAAATCTAATCTCATAATGCATCTCTTAAAATAACGTACACCAAGCTATATAAAGCAATATAAACTAACTCCACAATGCTTAGGACAAGTCCTAAGTCAATCAAATAAAACTCTCAAAGATAACTTTAAACAAAACAAGATAACAAAGAAATAATAAACTCTAAACAATAAAAGCATTCAACAAAGCCAATCCAACTAGACTCTATTAAAGATATAACTACTCAATTAGAATCCTAATCCAACAGATTTGGATTTAACTCAACAAAATTTATAAGCTAATAGAATCAAACGAAACTCAAATGCATTCCTACTAAGCTTAGGATATTAAGAGTCCTATTCTACTAGAACTAGGAAAACAACACAAATGCATTCAACATAACTAGATTTGTAAGTAAATGAAACTCCATATGACATTAACAAATAAAATTAACATCAAAAATATTCACAACCTTCAATTGTAAATGATCCAAGCCCAATAATTCATAAGATCCACTAATTTATTTATCTAATCTTCTAATTGATTCAAATCGAAACTCAAATGCATTCAACAAAGCTAATTGAATCAAATGAAACTCAAATGCATTCAACAAAGCTAATTGAATCAAATGAAACTCAAATGCATTCAACAAAGCTAATTGAATCAAATGAAACTCAAATGCATTCAACAAAGCTAATTGAATCAAATGAAACTCAAATGCATTCAACAAAGCTAATTGAATCAAATGAAAGTCAAATGAAGTCAAACAAAGCTAATTGAATCAAATGAAACTCAAATGCATTCAACAAAGCTAATTGAATCAAATGAAACTCAAATGCATTCAACAAAGCTAATTGAATGAAATAAAACTCAAAATGTATTCAACAAAGCTAATTAAATCAAATGAAACTCAAATGCATTCAACAAAGCTAATTGAATCAAATGAAACTCAAATGCATTCAACAAAGCTAATTGAATCAAATGAAACTCAAATGCATTCAACAAAGCTAATTGAATCAAATGAAACTCAAATGCATTCAACAAAGCTAATTGAATCAAATGAAAGTCAAATGAAGGCAAACAAAGCTAATTGAATCAAATGAAACTCAAATGCATTCAACAAAGCTAATTGAATCAAATGAAACTCAAATGCATTCAACAAAGCTAATTGAATCAAATGAAAGTCAAACATGGCAAAAGAATCAAATGAAAATCAAATGAAAATCAAATGCATTCAACAAAGCTAATTGAATTAAATGAAAGTCAAATGAAGTCAAACATAGCTAAAAACGAAACTCAAATGCATTCAACAAAGCTAATTGAATCAAATAACACTCAAATGCATTCAACAAAGCTAATTGAATCAAATGAAACTCAAATGCATTCAACAAAGCTAATTGAGTCAAATGAAACTCAAATGCATTCAACAAAGCTAATTGAATCAAATGAAACTCAAATGCATTCAACAAAGCTAATTGAGTCAAATGAAACTCAAATGCATTCAACAAAGCTAATTGAATCAAATGAAACTCAAATGCATTCAACAAAGCTAATTGAATCAAATGAAACTCAAATGCATTCAACAAATCTAATTGAACTAAATGAAACTCAAATGCATTCAACAAAGCTAATTGAATCAAATGAAACTCAAATGCATTCAACAAAGCTAATTGAATCAAATGAAACTCAAATGCATTCAACAAACCTAATTGACTCAAATGAAAGTCAAATGAAGGCAAACAAAGCTAATTGAATCAAATGAAACTCAAAATGCATTTAACAAAGCTAATTGAATCAAATGAAACTCAAATGCATTCAACAAAGCTAATTGAATGAAATTAAAGTCAAATGAAGTTAAATAAAGCTAATTGAATCAAATGAAACTTAAATGCATTCAACATAGCTAAATGAATCAAATGAAACTCCAATGCATTCAACAAAGCTAATTTAATCAAATGAACCTCAAATGCATTCAACAAAGCTAATTGAATCAAATGAAGCTCAAATGCATTCAACAAAGCTAATAGAATCAAATGAAACTCAAATGCATTCAACAAAGCTAATAGAATCAAATGAAACTCAAATGCATTCAACAAAGCTAATTGAATCAAATGAAAGTCAACTGAAGTCAAACAAAGCTAATTGAATCAAGTGAAACTCAAATGCATTCAACAAAGCTAATTGAATCAAATGAAAGTCAAATGCATTCAACAAAACTAATTGAATCAAATAAAACTCAAAATGCATTCAACAGAGCTAATTAAATCAAATGAAACTCAAATGCATTCATCAAAGCTAATTGAGTCAAATGAAACTCAAATGCATTCAACAAAGCTAATTGAATCAAATGAAACTCAAATGCATTCATCAAAGCTAATTGAATCAAATGAAACTCAAATGCATTCAACAAAGCTAATTGAATCAAATGAAAGTCAAATGAAGGCAAACAAAGCTAATTGAATCAAATGAAACTCAAATGCATTCAACAAAGCTAATTGAATCAAGTGAAACACAAATGCATTCAACAAAGCTAATTGAATCAAATGAAAGTCAAACATGGCTGAAAGAATCAAATGAAAATCAAATGAAAATCAAATGCATTCAACAAAGCTAATTGAATTAAATGAAGTCAAATGAAGTCAAACATAGCTAAACGACACTCAAATGCATTCAACAAAGCTAATTGAATCAAATAACACTCAAATGCATTCAACAAAGCTAATTGAATCAAATGAAACTCAAATGCATTCAACAAAGCTAATTGAATCAAATGAAACTCAAATGCATTCAACAAAGCTAATTGAATCAAATGAAACTCAAATGCATTCATCAAAGCTAATTGAATCAAATGAAACTCAAATGCATTCAACAAAGCTAATTGAATCAAATGAAACTCAAATGCATTCAACAAAGCTAATTGAATCAAATGAAACTCAAATGCATTCAACAAAGCTAATTGAATCAAATGAACCTCAAATGCATTCAACAAAGCTAATTGAATCAAATGAAACTCAAATGCATTCAACAAAGCTAATTGAATCAAATGAAACTCAAATGCATTCAACAAAGCTAATAGAATCAAATAAAAGTCAAATGAAGGCAAACAAAGCTAATTGAAACAAATGAAACTCAAATGCATTCAACAAAGCTAATTGAATCAAATGAAGCTCAAATGCATTCAACAAAGCTAATTGAATCAAATGAACCTCAAAAGCATTAAACAAAGCTAATTGAATCAAAATAAAGTCAAATGAAGTTAAACAAAGCTAATTAAATCAAATGAAAGTCAACTGAAGTCAAATATAGCTAATAGAATCAATGAAACTCAAATGCATCCAACAAAGCTAATTGAATCAAATGAAAGTCAAATGAAATCAAACATTGCTAAATGAATCAAATGAAAATTAAATGCATTCAAAAAAGCTAATTGAATCAAATGAAACTCAAATGTATTCAACAAAGCTAATTGAATCAAATGAACCTCATATGCATTCAACAAAGCTAATTGAATCAAATGAAGCTCAAATGCATTCAACAAAGCTAATTGAATCAAATGAAAATCAAATGCATTCAACAAAGCTAATAGAATCAAATGAAACTCAAATGCATTCAACAAAGCTAATTGAATCAAATGAAACTCAAATGCATTCAACAAAGCTAATTGAATCAAATTAAAGTCAAATGAAGTTAAATAAAGCTAATTGAATCAAATGAAACTTAAATGCATTCAACAAAGCTAATTGAATCAAATGAAACTCAAATGCATTCAACAAAGCTAATTTAATCAAATGAACCTCAAATGCATTCAACAAAAGCTAATTGAATCAAATGAAGCTCAAATGCATTCAACAAAGCTAATTGAATCAAATGAAATTCAAATGCATTCAACAAAGCTAATTGAATCAAATGAAGCTCAAATGCATTCAACAAAGCTAATTGAATCAAATGAAATTCAAATGCATTCAACAAAGCTAATAGAATCAAATGAAACTCAAATGCATTCAACAAAGCTAATTGAATCAAATGAAAGTCAAATGAAGTCAAACATAGCTAATAGAATCAAATGAAACTCAAATGCATTCAACAAAGCTAATAGAATCAAATAAAACTCAAATGCATTCAACAAAGCTAATTGAATCAAATGAAAGTCAAATGAAGGCAAACAAAGCTAATTGAATCAAATGAAACTCAAATGCATTCAACAAAACTAATTGAATCAAATGAAACTCAAATGCATTCAACAAAGCTAATTGAATCAAATGAACCTCAAATGCATTCAACAAAGCTAATTGAATCAAATGAAGCTCAAATGCATTCAACAAAGCTAATTGAATCAAATGAAACTCAAATGCATTCAACAAAGCTAATAGAATCAAATGAAACTCAAATGCATTCAACAAAGCTAATTGAATCAAATGAAAGTCAAATGAAGTCAAACAAAGCTAATTGAATCAAATGAAACTCAAATGCATTCAACAAAGCTAATTGAATCAAATGAAAGTCAAATGCATTCAACAAAACTAATTGAATCAAATAAAACTCAAAATGCATTCAACAGAGCTAATTAAATCAAATGAAACTCAAATGCATTCATCAAAGCTAATTGAGTCAAATGAAACTCAAATGCATTCAACAAAGCTAATTGAATCAAATGAAACTCAAATGCATTCAACAAAGCTAATAGAATCAAATGAAACTCAAATGCATTCAACAAAGCTAATTGAATCAAATGAAAGTCAAATGAAGTCAAACATAGCTAATAGAATCAAATGAAACTCAAATGCATTCAACAAAGCTAATAGAATCAAATAAAACTCAAATGCATTTAACAAAGCTAATTGAATCAAATGAAAGTCAAATGAAGGCAAACAAAGCTAATTGAATCAAATTAAACTCAAATGCATTCAACAAAACTAATTGAATCAAATGAAGCTCAAATGCATTCAGCAAAGCTAATTGAATCAAATAAAACTCAAAATGCATTCAACAGAGCTAATTAAATCAAATGAAACTCAAATGCATTCAACAAAGCTAATTGAATCAAATGAAACTCAAATGCATTCAACAAAGCTAGTTGATTCAAGTCAAACTCAAATGCATTCAACAAAGCTAATTGAATCAAATGAAAGTCAAACATGGCTAAATGAATCAAATGAAAATCACATGAAAATCAAATGCATTCAACAAAGCTAATTGAATTAAATGAAGTCAAATGAAGTCAAACATAGCTAAATGACATTCAAATGCATTCAACAAAGCAAATTGAATCAAATAACATTCAATGGATTCAACAAAGCTAATTGAATCAAATGAAACTCAAATGCATTCAACAAAGCTAATTGAGTCAAATGAAACTCAAATGCATTCAACAAAGCTAATTGAATCAAATTAAAGTCTAATGAAATCAAACATTGCTAAATGAATCAAATGAAAATCAAATGCTTTCAAAAAAGCTAATTGAATCAAATGAAACTCAAATGCATTCAACAAATCTAATTGAACTAAATGAAACTCAAATGCATTCAACAAAGCTAATTGAATCAAATGAAACTCAAATGCATTCAACAAAGCTAATTGAATCAAATGAAACTCAAATGCATTCAACAAAGCTAATTGAGTCAAATGAAACTCAAATGCATTCAACAAAGCTAATTGAATCAAATGAAACTCAAATGCATTCATCAAAGCTAATTGACTCAAATGAAACTCAAATGCATTCATCAAAGCTAATTGAATCAAATGAAACTCAAATGCATTCAACAAAGCTAATTGAATCAAATGAAACTCAAATGCATTCATCAAAGCTAATTGAGTCAAATGAAACTCAAATGCATTCAACAAAGCTAATTGACTCAAATGAAACTCAAATGCATTCATCAAAGCTAATTGAATCAAATGAAACTCAAATGCATTCAACAAATCTAATTGAACTAAATGAAACTCAAATGCATTCAACAAAGCTAATTGAATCAAATGAAACTCAAATGCATTCAACAAAGCTAATTGAATCAAATGAAACTCAAATGCATTCAACAAAGCTAATTGAGTCAAATGAAACTCAAATGCATTCAACAAAGCTAATTGAATCAAATGAAACTCAAATGCATTCATCAAAGCTAATTGACTCAAATGAAACTCAAATGCATTCATCAAAGCTAATTGAATCAAATGAAACTCTAATGCATTCAACAAAGCTAATTGAATCAAATGAAACTCAAATGCATTCAACAAAGCTAATTGAATGAAATTAAAGACAAATGAAGTTAAATAAAGCTAATTGAATCAAATGAAACTTAAATGCATTCAACAAAGCTAAATGAATCAAATGAAACTGATGTGGATGCGGATGTGCTTTAGTTGAGTTTTACGGAAATCCAAGAATCTTGAAAGAAAGACTGGATCTTTAGGGCTTTCTTTAAGTATTAAGGATAGAACAATTCGATCAAACACAAAGTAATTCACGAATTGGGTCTTGATTCACTCTCAAACACAAAGTAATTAAGCAATCAATCTTAAATCTCAAACACAAAGTAATTGATTTAAGGTTTGGAAATCACAAAGAAGTCCGTAAATTTTCACACAGAAAATCAAAACTCTAATCTCATAATTCTGTCTCTTAAAATAACGTACACCCTAAGCTATATATAAGCAATATAAACTAACTCCTACTATGCTTAGGACAAGTCCCTAAGTCATACTCCTAATAAAACTCTCAAAGATAACTTTAAACAAAACAAGATAACAAAGAAATAATAAACTCCTAAACCAAGTAGAACAAGCTCAACTTGGCTCCTTCTAACTAGACTCCTATTAAAGATATAACTCTACTCCAATTAGAATCCTAATCCAACTAGGATTTGGATTTCTAACTCAACAAAAGTTTATAAGCTATTAGACTCCTAACAAAACTAGGAGTTCTATTCCTACTAGGCTTAGGATATTAAGAGTCCTATTCCTACTAGAACTAGGAAAACAACACAAATCCTAACATAACTAGGATTTGTAGTAAATGACCATCTCTCATATGGATCATTAACAAATAAAATTAACATCAAAACACTATTCACAACCTTCAATTGTAAGATGATCCAAGCCCAATAATTCATAAGATCCACTAATTTATTTATCTTCAATCTTCTCATTGGATTCATATCATTCTCCCCTTCTTGAAAAAAATTCGACCTCGAATTTTACCGAATCTCAAGCCGTAGAACATCATGATCAACCTTACTCTTGTCGAACCCATAAGAATGAGCTAACGAAGTATCAAGATCTCTCACGACAACCTTACTTGGCAAGTTGCGAGATAGTAGAATTGTTGGACGATTCTTCAATAACATTAACAACAAGAGAAATATGACCGAGAAGTTTCTTTAATCTCCTCTTCTTGATTTTCCTCGAGAATTTGTTCCACAACTATATTCTCATGTGCAATATTATCATCAAAATCAGTAAAATCCTCAGTTTTTTGTATGATATTTGGTTGAGGATAATTGTTGAGAACTAGGCGTTCAAGCTTTTTCAATGATTCTCCCAACTCTTGAATATTTGCTCGAAGTTCTTCGGTCACACGACGACGATTTTCATATTTAACATATTGAATATACCGAAGTTCAAGTACTTAAAAATGCATCATAAAGATCATCCATGATAATGAGCAAAAATCATACTAATACGCCATCCCAATTCCCACGCAACCAATATGCGAGAAAGAAATTGAAGGAAAGCAAATAACAGCACAGTAAACTTGCTCCCCAAGAAAATTATCACAGGCGTATCAAAATAGCTCTAAATTCAATGAAATTTTGTAAGGATCTAGTACTACATGTTTCCAGCACTCGACCAAAATTTCACTCAAAAACTCCAAGTATATCAATCGCAACGACGAATTAATCACAACCGTGCCAGATTCAATCGAAAACAGACCAATGAACAAAAACCGTCCCGAAACTGTACTAAACGATCTTCAAATCTTATGAAATTTTAGTACAGTAAACTAGACATGTAGTAGTCCAGTTTAGGCTCAAGAATAACACAAAAATTCGTTTCCAACTAGGAGAAAGAAAATAAACAAAACGCACCTGGAAACTGTTTGAATCTGGACGAACGCACTGCAAGTTTTTTCGACTTTCTTTCAACCAGCTCTGATACCAATTTGATGTGGATGCGGATGTGCTTTAGTTGAGTTTTACGGAAATCCAAGAATCTTGAAAGAAAGACTGGATCTTTAGGGTTTTCTTTAAGTATTAAGGATAGAACAATTCGATCAAACACAAAGTAATTCACGAATTGGGTCTTGATTCACTCTCAAACACAAAGTAATTAAGCAATCAATCTTAAATCTCAAACACAAAGTAATTGATTTAAGGTTTGGAAATCACAAAGAAGTCCGGAAATTTTCACACAGAAAATCAAAACTCTAATCTCATAATTCTGTCTCTTAAAATAACGTACACCCTAAGCTATATATAAGCAATATAAACTAACTCCTACTATGCTTAGGACAAGTCCCTAAGTCATACTCCTAATAAAACTCTCAAAGATAACTTTAAACAAAACAAGATAACAAAGAAATAATAAACTCCTAAACCAAGTAGAACAAGCTCAACTTGGCTCCTTCTAACTAGACTCCTATTAAAGATATAACTCTACTCCAATTAGAATCCTAATCCAACTAGGATTTGGATTTCTAACTCAACAAAAGTTTATAAGCTATTAGACTCCTAACAAAACTAGGAGTTCTATTCCTACTAGGCTTAGGATATTAAGAGTCCTATTCCTACTAGAACTAGGAAAACAACACAAATCCTAACATAACTAGGATTTGTAGTAAATGACCATCTCTCATATGGATCATTAACAAATAAAATTAACATCAAAACACTATTCACAACCTTCAATTGTAAGATGATCCAAGCCCAATAATTCATAAGATCCACTAATTTATTTATCTTCAATCTTCTCATTGGATTCATATCAGAAACTCCAATGCATTCAACAAAGCTAATTTAATCAAATGAACCTCAAATGCATTCAACAAAGCTAATTGAATCAAATGAAGCTCAAATGCATTCAACAAAGCTAATAGAATCAAATGAAACTCAAATGCGTTCAACAAAGCTAATAGAAACAAATGAAACTCAAATGCATTCAACAAAGCTAATTGAATCAAATGAAAGTCAACTGAAGTCAAACAAAGCTAATTGAATCAAGTGAAACTCAAATGCATTCAACAAAGCTAATTGAATCAAATGAAAGTCAAATGCATTCAACAAAACTAATTGAATCAAATAAAACTCAAAATGTATTCAACAGAGCTAATTAAATCAAATGAAACTCAAATGCATTCATCAAAGCTAATTGAGTCAAATGAAACTCAAATGCATTCAACAAAGCTAATTGAATCAAATGAAACTCAAATGCATTCATCAAAGCTAATTGAATCAAATGAAACTCAAATGCATTCAACAAAGCTAATTGAATCAAATGAAAGTCAAATGAAGGCAAACAAAGCTAATTGAATCAAATGAAACTCAAATGCATTCAACAAAGCTAATTGAATCAAGTGAAACACAAATGCATTCAACAAAGCTAATTGAATCAAATGAAAGTCAAACATGGCTGAAAGAATCAAATGAAAATCAAATGAAAATCAAATGCATTCAACAAAGCTAATTGAATTAAATGAAGTCAAATGAAGTCAAACATAGCTAAACGACACTCAAATGCATTCAACAAAGCTAATTGAATCAAATAACACTCAAATGCATTCAACAAAGCTAATTGAATCAAATGAAACTCAAATGCATTCAACAAAGCTAATTGAGTCAAATGAAACTCAAATGCATTCAACAAAGCTAATTGAATCAAATGAAACTCAAATGCATTCATCAAAGCTAATTGAGACAAATGAAACTCAAATGCATTCAACAAAGCTAATTGAATCAAATGAAACTCAAATGCATTCACCAAAGCTAATTGAATCAAATGAAACTCAAATGCATTCAACAAATCTAATTGAACTAAATGAAACTCAAATGCATTCAACAAAGCTAATTGAATCAAATGAAACTCAAATGCATTCAACAAAGCTAATTGAATCAAATGAAACTCAAATGCATTCAACAAACCTAATTGACTCAAATGAAAGTCAAATGAAGGCAAACAAAGCTAATTGAATCAAATGAAACTCAAATGCATTTAACAAAGCTAATTGAATCAAATGAAACTCAAATGCATTCAACAAAGCTAATTGAATGAAATTAAAGTCAAATGAAGTTAAATAAAGCTAATTGAATCAAATGAAACTTAAATGCATTCAACATAGCTAAATGAATCAAATGAAACTCCAATGCATTCAACAAAGCTAATTTAATCAAATGAACCTCAAATGCATTCAACAAAGCTAATTGAATCAAATGAAGCTCAAATGCATTCAACAAAGCTAATAGAATCAAATGAAACTCAAATGCATTCAACAAAGCTAATAGAATCAAATGAAACTCAAATGCATTCAACAAAGCTAATTGAATCAAATGAAAGTCAACTGAAGTCAAACAAAGCTAATTGAATCAAGTGAAACTCAAATGCATTCAACAAAGCTAATTGAATCAAATGAAAGTCAAATGCATTCAACAAAACTAATTGAATCAAATAAAACTCAAAATGCATTCAACAGAGCTAATTAAATCAAATGAAACTCAAATGCATTCATCAAAGCTAATTGAGTCAAATGAAACTCAAATGCATTCAACAAAGCTAATTGAATCAAATGAAACTCAAATGCATTCATCAAAGCTAATTGAATCAAATGAAACTCAAATGCATTCAACAAAGCTAATTGAATCAAATGAAAGTCAAATGAAGGCAAACAAAGCTAATTGAATCAAATGAAACTCAAATGCATTCAACAAAGCTAATTGAATCAAGTGAAACACAAATGCATTCAACAAAGCTAATTGAATCAAATGAAAGTCAAACATGGCAAAGAATCAAATGAAAATCAAATGAAAATCAAATGCATTCAACAAAGCTAATTGAATTAAATGAAAGTCAAATGAAGTCAAACATAGCTAAACGACACTCAAATGCATTCAACAAAGCTAATTGAATCAAATAACACTCAAATGCATTCAACAAAGCTAATTGAATCAAATGAAACTCAAATGCATTCAACAAAGCTAATTGAGTCAAATGAAACTCAAATGCATTCAACAAAGCTAATCGAATCAAATGAAACTCAAATGCATTCATCAAAGCTAATTGAGTCAAATGAAACTCAAATGCATTCAACAAAGCTAATTGAATCAAATGAAACTCAAATGCATTCAACAAAGCTAATTGAATCAAATGAAACTCAAATGCATTCAACAAAGCTAATTGAACTAAATGAAACTCAAATGCATTCAACAAAGCTAATTGAATCAAATGAAACTCAAATGCATTCAACAAAGCTAATTGAATCAAATGAAACTCAAATGCATTCAACAAAGCTAATTGAATCAAATGAACCTCAAATGCATTCAACAAAGCTAATTGAATCAAATGAAACTCAAATGCATTCAACAAAGCTAATTGAATCAAATGAAACTCAAATGCATTCAACAAAGCTAATTGAATCAAATGAAAGTCAAATGAAGTCAAACAAAGCTAATTGAAACAAATGAAACTCAAATGCATTCAACAAAGCTAATTGAATCAAATGAAACTCAAATGCATTCAACAAAGCTAATTGAATCAAATGAAACTCAAAAGCATTCAACAAAGCTAATTGAATCAAAATAAAGTCAAATGCATTTAAACAAAGCTAATTGAATCAAATGAAAGTCAAATGCATTCAAATATAGCTAATAGAATCAAATGAAACTCAAATGCATTCAACAAAGCTAATTGAATCAAATGAAAGTCAAATGCATTCAAACAAAGCTAATTGAATCAAATGAAAATCAAATGCATTCAACAAAGCTAATTGAATCAAATGAAACTCAAATGCATTCAACAAAGCTAATTGAATCAAATGAAACTCAAATGCATTCAACAAAGCTAATTGAATCAAATGAAACTCAAATGCATTCAACAAAGCTAATTGAATCAAATGAAAGTCAAATGCAGTCAAACAAAGCTAATTGAATCAAATGAAACTCAAATGCATTCAACAAAGCTAATTGAATCAAATGAAAGTCAAATGCATTAAACAAAGCTAATTAAATCAAATGAAACTCAAATGCATGTCAACAAAGCTAATTGAATTAAATGAAACTCAAATGCATTCAACAAAGCTAATTGAATCAAATTAAACTCAAATGCATTCAACAAAGCTAATTGAATCAAATGAAACTCAAATGCATTCAACAAAGCTAATTGAATCAAATGAAACTCAAATGCATTCAACAAAGCTAATTGAATCAAATGAAACTCAAATGCATTCAACAAAGCTAATTGAATCAAATGAAAGTCAAATGCATTCAAACAAAGCTAATAGAATCAAATGAAACTCAAATGCATTCAACAAAGCTAATTGAATCAAATGAAACTCAAATACATTTAACAAAGCTAATTAAATCAAATGAAAGTCAAATGAAGTCAAACAAAGCTAAATGAATCAAATGAAACTCAAATGCATTCAACAAAACTAATTGAATCAAATGAAACTTAAATGCAGTCAAACAAAGCTAATTGAATCAAATGAAACTCAAATGCATTCAACAAAGCTAATTGAATCAAATGAAACTCAAATGCATTCAACAAAGCTAATTGAATCAAATGAAACTTAAATGCGGTCAAACAAAGCTAATTGAATCAAATGAAACTCAAATGCATTCAACAAAGCTAATTGAATCAAATGAAACTCAAATTAAGGGAAACAAAGCTAATTGAATCAAATGAAACTCAAATGCATTCAACAAAGCTAATTGAATCAAATGAAACTCAAATGCATTCAACAAAGCTAATTGAATCAAATGAAAGTCAAAATGCAGTTAAACAAAGCTAATTGAATCAAATGAAACTTTAATGCATGCAAACAAAGCTAATTGAATCAAATGAAACTCAAATGCAATCAACAAAGCTAATTGAATCAAATGAAACTCAAAATGCATTCAACAAAGCTAATAGAATCAAATGAAACTCAAATGCATTCTACAAAGCTAATTGAATCAAATGAAAGTCAAATGCATTCAACAAAGCTAATTGAATCAAATGAAACTCAAATGCATTTAACAAAGCTAATTGAATCAAATGAAAGTCAAATGAAGTCAAACATAGCTAAATCAATCAAATGAAAATCAAAATGTATTCAACAAAGCTAATTAATTCAAATGAAACTCAAATGCATTCAACAAAGCTAATTGAATCAAATGAAACTCAAATGCATTCAACAAAGCTAATTGAATCAAATGAAACTCAAAATGCATTCAACAAAGCTAATTGAATCAAATGAAACTCAAATACATTCAACAAAGCTAATTGAATCAAATTAAAGTCAAATGCATTCAACAAAGCTATTTGAATCAAATGAAACTCAAATGCATTCAACAAAGCTAATTGAATCAAATGAAGTCAAAAAAGCTAATTAAATCAAATGAAAGTCAAATGAAGTCAAACAAAGCTAATAGAATCAAATGAAACACAAATGCATTCAACAAAGCTAATTGAATCAAATGAAAGTCAAATGAGGTCAAACAAAACTAATTGATTCAAATGAAACTCAAATGCATTCAACAAAGCTAATAAAATCAAATGAAACTCAAATGCATTTAACAAAGCTAATTGAATTAAATGAAACTCAAAATACATCCAACAAAGCTAATTAAATTAAATGAAACTCAAATGCATTCAACAAAGCTAATTGAATCAAATTAAAGTCAAATGCAATCAATAAAGCTAATTGAATCCAATGAAACTCAAATGTATTCAACAAAGCTAATTAAATCAAATTAAAGTCAAATGCATTCAACATAGCTAATTGAATCAAATGAAACTCAAATGCATTCAACAAAGCTAATTGAATCAAATGAAGCTCAAATGCATTCTACAAATCTAATTGAATCAAATGAAACTAAAATGCATTCAACAAAGCTAATTAAATCAAATGAAACTCAAATGATGTCAAACAAAGCTAATTGAATGAAATGAAACTTCAATGCATTCAACAAAGCTAACTTGAATCAAATGAAACTCTAATGCATTCAACAAAGCCTAATTGAATCAAATGAAATGCAAATGCATTCAACAAAGCTAATTGAATCAAATGAAACTCAAATGCATTCAACAAAGCTAATTGAATCAAATGAATCTCAAATGCAATCAACAAAGCAAATTGAATCAAATGAAACTCAAAATGCATTCAACAAAGCTAATAGAATCAAATGAAACTCAAATGCATTCAACAATGCTAATTGAATCAAATGAAGTCAAACAAAGCTAATTAAATCAAATGAAAGAAAAATGAAGTCAAACAAAGCTAATAGAATCAAATGAAACACAAATGCATTCAACAAAACTAATTGAATCAAATGAAAGTTAAATGAGGTCAAACAAAGCTAATTGATTCAAATGAAACTCAAATGCATTCAACAAATCTAATTGAATCAAATGAAACTCAAATTCATTCAACAAAGCTAATTGAATCAAATGAAAGTTAAATGAGGTCAAACAAAGCTAATTGATTCAAATGAAACTCAAATGCATTCAACAAATCTAATTGAATCAAATGAAACTCAAATTCATTCAACAAAGCTAATTGAATCAAATGAAACTCAAATGCATTCAACAAAGCTAATAGAATCAAATGAAACTCAAATGCATTCAACAAAGCTAATTGAATCAAATGAAAGTCAAATGAAGTTAAACAAAGCTAATTCAATCAAATGAAACTTTAATGCATGCAACAAAGCTAATTGAATCAAATGAAACTCAAATGCAATCAACAAAGCTAATTGAATCAAATTAAACTCAAAATGCATTCAACAAAGCTAATAGAATCAAATGAAACTCAAATGCATTCTACAAAGCTAATTGAATCAAATGAAAGTCAAATGCATTCAACAAAGCTAATTGAATCAAATGAAACTCAAATGCATTTAACAAAGCTAATTGAATCAAATGAAAGTCAAATGAAGTCAAACATAGCTAAATCAATCAAATGAAAATAAAATGTATTCAAAAAAGCTAATTAAATCAAATGAAACTCAAATGCATTCAACAAAGCTAATTGAGTCAAATGAAACTCAAATGCAATCAACAAAGCTAATTGAATCAAATGAAACTCAAAATGCATTCAACAAAGCTAATAGAATCAAATGAAACTCAAATACATTCAACAAAGCTAATTGAATCAAATTAAAGTCAAATGCATTCAACAAAGCTATTTGAATCAAATGAAACTCAAATGCATTCAACAAAGCTAATTGAATCAAATGAAGTAAAGCTAATTAAATCAAATGAAAGTCAAATGAAGTCAAACAAAGCTAATAGAATCAAATGAAACACAAATGCATTCAACAAAGCTAATTGAATCAAATGAAAGTCAAATGAGGTCAAACAAAGCTAATTGATTCAAATGAAACTCAAATGCATTCAACAAAGCTAATTGAATCAAATGAAACTAAAATGCATTAAACAAAGCTAATTAAATCAAATGAAACTCAAATGATGTCAAACAAAGCTAATTGAATGAAATGAAACTTCAATGCATTCAACAAAGCTACTTGAATCAAATGAAACTCTAATGCATTCAACAAACCTAATTGAATCAAATGAAATGCAAATGCATTCAACAAAGCTAATTGAATCAAATGAAACTCAAATGCATTCAACAAAGCTAATTGAATCAAATGAATCTCAAATGCAATCAACAAAGCAAATTGAATCAAATGAAACTCAAAATGCATTCAACAAAGCTAATAGAATCAAATGAAACTCAAATGCATTCAACAATGCTAATTGAATCAAATGAAGTCAAACAAAGCTAATTAAATCAAATGAAAGAAAAATGAAGTCAAACAAAGCTAATAGAATCAAATGAAACACAAATGCATTCAACAAAACTAATTGAATCAAATGAAAGTTAAATGAGGTCAAACAAAGCTAATTGATTCAAATGAAACTCAAATGCATTCAACAAATCTAATTGAATCAAATGAAACTCAAATTCATTCAACAAAGCTAATTGAATCAAATGAAAGTTAAATGAGGTCAAACAAAGCTAATTGATTCAAATGAAACTCAAATGCATTCAACAAATCTAATTGAATCAAATGAAACTCAAATTCATTCAACAAAGCTAATTGAATCAAATGAAACTCAAATGCATTCAACAAAGCTAATAGAATCAAATGAAACTCAAATGCATTCAACAAAGCTAATTGAATCAAATGAAAGTCAAATGAAGTTAAACAAAGCTAATTCAATCAAATGAAACTTTAATGCATGCAACAAAGCTAATTGAATCAAATGAAACTCAAATGCAATCAACAAAGCTAATTGAATCAAATGAAACTCAAAATGCATTCAACAAAGCTAATAGAATCAAATGAAACTCAAATGCATTCTACAAAGCTAATTGAATCAAATGAAAGTCAAATGCATTCAACAAAGCTAATTGAATCAAATGAAACTCAAATGCATTTAACAAAGCTAATTGAATCAAATGAAAGTCAAATGAAGTCAAACATAGCTAAATCAATCAAATGAAAATAAAATGTATTCAAAAAAGCTAATTAAATCAAATGAAACTCAAATGCATTCAACAAAGCTAATTGAATCAAATGAAACTCAAATGCAATCAACAAAGCTAATTGAATCAAATGAAACTCAAAATGCATTCAACAAAGCTAATAGAATCAAATGAAACTCAAATACATTCAACAAAGCTAATTGAATCAAATTAAAGTCAAATGCATTCAACAAAGCTATTTGAATCAAATGAAACTCAAATGCATTCAACAAAGCTAATTGAATCAAATGAAGTAAAGCTAATTAAATCAAATGAAAGTCAAATGAAGTCAAACAAAGCTAATAGAATCAAATGAAACACAAATGCATTCAACAAAGCTAATTGAATCAAATGAAAGTCAAATGAGGTCAAACAAAGCTAATTGATTCAAATGAAACTCAAATGCATTCAACAAAGCTAATTGAATCAAATGAAACTCAAATGCATTTAACAAAGCTAATTGAATTAAATGAAACTCAAATGCAATCAACAAAGCTAATTGAATCAAATGAAACTCAAATGCATTCAATAAAGCTAATTGAATCAAATTAAAGTCAAATGCAATCAATAAAGCTAATTGAATCCAATGAAACTCAAATGTATTCAACAAAGCTAATTGAATCAAATTAAAGTCAAATGCATTCAACAAAGCTAATTGAATCAAATGAAACTCAAATGCATTCAACAAAGCTAATTGAATCAAATGAAGCTCAAATGCATTCTACAAATCTAATTCAATCAAATGAAACTAAAATGCATTCAACAAAGCTAATTAAATCAAATGAAACTCAAATGATGTCAAACAAAGCTAATTGAATGAAATGAAACTTCAATGCATTCAACAAAGCTACTTGAATCAAATGAAACTCTAATGCATTCAACAAACCTAATTGAATCAAATGAAATGCAAATGCATTCAACAAAGCTAATTGAATCAAATGAAACTCAAATGCATTCAACAAAGCTAATTGAATCAAATGAATCTCAAATGCAATCAACAAAGCAAATTGAATCAAATGAAACTCAAAATGCATTCAACAAAGCTAATAGAATCAAATGAAACTCAAATGCATTCAACAAAGCTAATTGAATCAAATGAAGTCAAACAAAGCTAATTAAATCAAATGAAAGAAAAATGAAGTCAAACAAAGCTAATAGAATCAAATGAAACACAAATGCATTCAACAAAACTAATTGAATCAAATGAAAGTTAAATGAGGTCAAACAAAGCTAATTGATTCAAATGAAACTCAAATGCATTCAAGAAATCTAATTGAATCAAATGAAACTCAAATTCATTCAACAAAGCTAATTGAATCAAATGAAACTCAAATGCATTTAACAAAGCTAATTGAATCAAATGAAAGTCAAATGAAGTCAAACATAGCTAAATCAATCAAATGAAAATAAAATGTATTCAAAAAAGCTAATTGAATCAAATGAAACTCAAATGCATTCAACAAAGCTAATTGAATCAAATGAAACTCAAAATGCATTCAACAAAGCTAATAGAATCAAATGAAACTCAAATACATTCAACAAAGCTAATTGAATCAAATTAAAGTCAAATGCATTCAACAAAGCTATTTGAATCAAATGAAACTCAAATGCATTCAACAAAGCTAATTGAATCAAATGAAGTCAAACAAAGCTAATTAAATCAAATGAAAGTCAAATGAAGTCAAACAAAGCTAATAGAATCAAATGAAACACAAATGCATTCAACAAAGCTAATTGAATCAAATGAATGTCAAATGAGGTCAAACAAAGCTAATTGATTGAAATGAAACTCAAATGCATTCAACAAAGCTAATTGAATCAAATGAAACTCAAATGCATTTAACAAAGCTAATTGAATTAAATGAAACTTAAATGCAATCAACAAAGCTAATTGAATCAAATGAAACTCAAATGCATTCAATAAAGCTAATTGAATCAAATTAAAGTCAAATGCAATCAATAAAGCTAATTGAATCAAATGAAACTCTAATGCATTCAACAAACCTAATTGAATCAAATTAAAGTCAAATGCATTCAACAAAGCTAATTGTATCAAATGAAACTCAAATGCATTCAACAAAGCAACTTGAATCAAATGAAACGCAAATGCATTCTACAAAGCTAATTGAATCAAATGAAAGTCAAATGCATTCAACAAAGCTTATTGAATCAAATGAAACTCAAATGCATTTAACAAAGCTAATTGAATCAAATTAAAGTCAAATGAAGTCAAACAAAGCTAATTGAATCAAGTGAAACTCAAATGCATTCAACAAAGCTAATTGAGTCAAACGAAAGTCAAACATGGCTAGATGAATCAAATGAAACTCAAATGCATTCAACAAAGCTAATTGAATCAAATGAAAGTCAAATGAAGTTAAACAAAGCTAATTCAATCAAATGAAACTTTAATGCATGCAACAAAGCTAATTGAATCAAATGAAACTCTAATGCATTCAACAAACCTAATTGAATCAAATTAAAGTCAAATGCATTCAACAAAGCTAATTGAATCAAATGAAACTCAAATGCATTCAACAAAGCAAATTGAATCAAATGAAACGCAAATGCATTTCACAAAGCTAATTGAATCAAATGAAAGTCAAAATGCATTCAACAAAGCTAATTGAATCAAATGAAACTCAAATGCATTTAACAAAGCTAATTGAATCAAATGAAAGTCAAATGAAGTCAAACATAGCTAAATCAATCAAATTAAAATAAAATGCATTCAAAAAAGCTAATTGAATTAAATGAAACTCAAATGCATTCAACAAAGCTAATTGAATTAAATGAAACTCAAATGCAATCAACAAAGCTAATTGAATCAAATGAAACTCAAAATGCATTCAACAAAGCTAATAGAATCAAATGAAACTCAAATGCATTCAACAAAGCTAATTGAATCAAATTAAAGTCAAATGCATTCAACAAAGCTATTTGAATCAAATGAAACTCAAATGCATTCAACAAAGCTAATTGATTCAAATGAAGTCAAACAAAGCTAATAGAATCAAATGAAACACAAATGCATTCAACAAAGCTAATTGAATCAAATGAAAGTCAAATGAGGTCAAACAAAGCTAATTGATTCAAATGAAACTCAAATGCATTCAACAAAGCTAATTGAATCAAATGAAACTCAAATGCATTTAACAAAGCTAATTGAATTAAATGAAACTCAAATGCAATCAACAAAGCTAATTGAATCAAAAGAAACTCAAATGCATTCAACAAAGCTAATTGAATCAAATGAAAGTCAAATGCAATCAACAAAGCTAATTGAATTAAATGAAACTCAAATGCATTCAACAAAGCTAATTGAATCAAATTAAAGTCAAATGCATTCAACAAAGCTAATTGAATCAAATGAAACTCAAATGCATTCAACAAAGCTAATTGAATCAAATGAATCTCAAATGCATTCTACAAATCTAATTGAATCAAATGAAACTCAAAATGCATTCAACAAAGCTAATTAAATCAAATGAAACTCAAATGCATTCAACAAAGCTAATTGAATCAAATGAAACTCAAATGCATTCAACAAAGCTAATTGAATCAAGTGAAACTCAAATGCATTCAACAAAGCTAATTGAATCAAATTAAAGTCAAATGAAGTCAAACAAAGCTAATTGAATCAAGTGAAACTCAAATGCATTCAACAAAGCTAATTGAGTCAAACGAAAGTCAAACATGGCTAAATGAATCAAAGGAAAATCAAATGTATTCAACAAAGCTAATTGAATCAAATGAAACTCAAATGAATTCAACAAAGCTAATTGAATATAATGAAACTCAAATGCAATCAACAAAGCTAATTGAATCAAATGAAACTGATATGATTGCACGTCCAAGTTGAAAGAGCAACCAAGAATTCCGAGCAAAGGTTTGAACTTTAATGAATAATGAAGTCCGAAAATTATGATTAAGTCACCGGATATGATAATTAAAATAAACACTCTTGAATATTTTAATTAACTCTTAATCTCACTTACACCACTCCTGGAATAAAGTAGATTAAACACTAAGTAAATAATCACTCCTGAAAACTACTCAATGGCCGAAAGTAATTGATCACACAATTAAATTCAATAACAAAGTTTTTAGGTAAATCTCACATGCCTTGAATGATAGCATGGAACTATTATTTATAATAGAATAAACTTGTCCTCCAAGGACCAAGCAAGGGCCGAAAATCAGCCATAAGAATTAAGGAAACATTCCTTAATTCCTTACATCTTAATCCCTTGATTCTAGGAGAGAATAAAGGAGTAAATAAGGAAACAACCAAATCAGCCCCCAATCCCCCTTGACACGCCTAAATACATAAGGAAACCAAGAAATAAGGAAAGTATTACAAGTCAATGACAACTTGCAAACTTGGAGCACAAGGACCAAATCACACGCCTAATGACACGCCTATCTTGGTCGAAATATCACAAGATATTTTCGGACCTTATTTCGCTGAAAATTAAAGACTTAATTAAAATAACTAAGACTCTAGAAATGGTGTCACCTTCAAGCTTCATCAATGGAATCATCGTCCCACTTAAGAAATGACACAAATGAGGAGTTTGAATTTAACTTGAACCCGAACACTTCAAGGACTAAACAAATCGGATCATTTGGAGCTTGACCTTGACCTTGACCTTGACTTGTATCAAAAGCTAATTGAATCAAATGAAAGTCAAATAAAGTAAAACATAGCTAAATCAATCAAATGAAAATAAAATGCATTCAAAAAAGCTAATTGAATCAAATGAAACTCAAATGCATTCAACAAAGCTAATTGAATCAAATGAAACTCAAATGCAATCAACAAAGCTAATTGAATCAAATGAAACTCAAAATGCATTCAACAAAGCTAATAGAATCAAATGAAACTCAAATGCATTCAACAAAGCTAATTGAATTAAATTAATGTCAAATGCATTCAACAAAGCTATTTGAATCAAATGAAACTCAAATGCATTCAACAAAGCTAATAGAATCAAATGAAGTCAAAGAAACAAAGCTAATTAAATCAAATGAAAGTCAAATGAAGTCAAACAAAGCTAATAGAATCAAATGAAACACAAATGCATTCAACAAAGCTAATTGAATCAAATGAAAGTCAAATGAGGTCAAACAAAGCTAATTGATTCAAATGAAACTCAAATGCATTCAACAAAGCTAATTGAATCAAATGAAACTCAAATGCATTTAACAAAGCTAATTGAATTAAATGAAACTCAAATGCAATCAACAATGCTAATTGAATCAAATGAAACTCAAATGCATTCAATAAAGCTAATTGAATCAAATTAAAGTCAAATGCAATCAATAAAGCTAATTGAATCCAATGAAACTCAAATGTATTCAACAAAGCTAATTGAATCAAATTAAAGTCAAATGCATTCAACAAAGCTAATTGAATCAAATGAAACTCAAATGCATTCAACAAAGCTAATTGAATCAAATGAAGCTCAAATGCATTCTACAAATCTAATTGAATCAAATGAAACTAAAATGCATTCAACAAAGCTAATTAAATCAAATGAAACTCAAATGATGTCAAACAAAGCTAATTGAATGAAATGAAACTTCAATGCATTCAACAAAGCTAATTGAATCAAATGAAACTCTAATGCATTCAACAAACCTAATTGAATCAAATGAAACGCAAATGCATTCAACAAAGCTAATTGAATCAAATGAAACTCAAATGCATTCAACAAAGCTAATTGAATCAAATGAAACTCAAATGCAATCAACAAAGCAAATTGAATCAAATGAAACTCAAAATGCATTCAACAAAGCTAATAGAATCAAATGAAACTCAAATGCATTCAACAAAGCTAATTGAATCAAATGAAGTCCTCAAATTGAGTGTTATGAATTTTCTCAATAAGAGCTTTTATTTCAACAAATGACATTATAACTCAAATAGCAAGCCACAACCACACAAAACCCCAACAAAGGATCGAACAACGTAGAAGCACTTACCAATGAAAGGAGAATCCCTTCTATCCTCACCCTCCCAAAAAAATCGATACACAACCGATATGATTGCACGTCCAAGTTGAAAGAGCAACCAAGAATTCCGAGCAAAGGTTCGAACTTGAATGAATAATGAAGTCCGAAAATTATGATTAAGTCACCGGATATGATAATTAAAATAAACACTCTTGAATATTTTAATTAACTCTTAATCTCACTTACACCACTCCTGGAATAAAGTAGATTAAACACTAAGTAAATAATCACTCCTGAAAACTACTCAATGGCCGAAAGTAATTGATCACACAATTAAATTCAATAACAAAGTTTTTAGGTAAATCTCACATGCCTTGAATGATAGCATGGAACTATTATTTATAATAGAATAAACTTGTCCTCCAAGGACCAAGCAAGGGCCGAAAATCAGCCATAAGAATTAAGGAAACATTCCTTAATTCCTTACATCTTAATCCCTTGATTCTAGGAGAGAATAAAGGAGTAAATAAGGAAACAACCAAATCAGCCCCCAATCCCCCTTGACACGCCTAAATACATAAGGAAACCAAGAAATAAGGAAAGTATTACAAGTCAATGACAACTTGCAAACTTGGAGCACAAGGACCAAATCACACGCCTAATGACACGCCTATCTTGGTCGAAATATCACAAGATATTTTCGGACCTTATTTGCTGAAAATTAAAGACTTAATTAAAATAACTAAGACTCTAGAAATGGTGTCACCTTCAAGCTTCATCAATGGAATCATCGTCCGACTTAAGAAATGACACAAATGAGGAGTTTGAATTTAACTTGAACCCGAACACTTCAAGGACTAAACAAATCGGATCATTTGGAGCTTGACCTTGACCTTGACTTGTATCATTCTCCCCCTCTTCAAAAGAATTTGTCCTCAAATTTTCATCATCTAAATAAGGACTAAGATCACCAACATTGAAGGTTGCACTCACACCTCCATAATCACTTGGAAGCTCGATCTTATAAGCACTTTCATTAATCACATCAATAACTTTGAATGGACCATCGCCTCTAGGCATAAGCTTGTTCTTCCTTCTACTTGGAAACCGTTCCTTCCTCAAATGAATCCAAACCAAATCGTCAATCCGAAATTTCGGTTGTCTTCTATGCTTGTTGGCTCGTTCTTTGTATTGAGTATTCATCTTCTCAATTCGTGCTTTCACTTGCTCACAAGTCTTCTTAAAGGCTTCCAACCTCTTCTTTAAATCAACATGAATTTCAGATTTAGTTAGTGACACAAAATCAATAGGAAGGAAAGGATTGATACCATAGACCACCTCAAATGGAGACTTAGAAGTAGTAGAAGAATGAGCTCGATTATAAGCAAACTCGGCGTGAGCTAGCTTTATATCCCAATCCTTTTGTGTCTTACTCACCAAGCCACGTAGCAAAGCTCCAAGAGTTCTATTAGTTACTTCGGTTTGACCATCCGTTTGAGGATGATGACTTGTGCTAAAGAGTAACTTAGTTCCCACCATCTTCCATAAGCTCCTCCAAAAATGACTAAGGAACTTTGTATCACGATCACTAACAATACCTCTAGGAATACCATGCAATCGAATAATCTCTTTGAAGTACAAATCCGCCACATGCAAAGCATCATCGGTTTATGCATAGGAACAAAATGAGCCATTTTCGAAAATCGATCTACCACCACCATAATTGCGTCCTTCCCCCTTTGAGTTCTTGGTAATCCTACAATGAAATCCATACTCACACTATCCCAAGGTGTATCGAGTACGGGTAATGGAGTATAAAGGCCTTTATGGAAGGTACTCTTCGACCTTTGACAAGTAGCACACTTACTAACCACCATATGAACATCCCTCATCATGTTAGGCCAATAAAAACTCTCATTCAAAGTGTCTAATGTCTTTTGAACACCGAAATGACCAGCCACCCTCCACTATGAACTTCCCTCACAAGTAACTCCCTCACGCCACTCTTAGGAATGCATAGCTTGTTTCCTTTAAACAAAAATCCCTCTTGTAACACAAACAAACCATTAGGGCTCTTAAAAGACTCACGAAAATCATCATCATCATCATATAAATCCTTTAAGTGTTCAAACACCAACACCCTTGCATCAACCATGGCCAAAAGATAAGAACGCCTTGAAAGGGCATCCGCAACAATATTATTCTTACCTTCCTTATACTTAGACGAAAAAGTGAAGGTTTGTAGGAATTCAACCCACTTAGCATGCCTATGGTTGAGCTTTTGCTGTCCATGGATGTATTTGAGTGCTTCATGATCCGAATGAAGAATGAAAGGCTTGGGCCTCAAGTAATGAGACCAATGATCCAAGGCTCTCACAATTGCATAGAATTCACGATCATAGTTGGAGTAGTTGAGTTTGGCGCCACTTAACTTCTCACTAAAGTAGGCAATGGGCCTCCTTTCTTGAAGCAAAACCGCCCCAACTTCAAGTCCACTAGCATCACATTCAACTTCGAACAACTTGTTGAAATCCGCAAGGCAAGGATAGGAGCGTTGCATAACAACTCCTTGACTTCATCAAACGCCTTTTGAGCATGAGAGTTCCATGAAAACTCCCCTTTCTTCATCAAATCCGTGATTGGTGCCATGATAGTTGAGAAATTTCGGATTAATCTTCTATAAAAGGAAGCTAGACCATGAAAGCTTCGACATTCATGAGCACTTGTAGGCGCCAACCATGAAGACATGGCCTTGACTTTTTCCGGATCCACATGAACTCCATCCCTAGACACAATGTAACCAAGAAAAGCAATACTAGGAACAAGAAAATCACATTTTTCCATTTTCCATACAACTTTTGCTCTCTTAATTTTTCAAATAAAGCTCTCAAGTGAAGTAAATGAGACTCAACACTAGTACTATATACAAGAATATCATCTAAATAGACAACAATAAACTTGTTAAGAAAGGGACGTAGTACCTCATTCATAAGTCTCATAAATGAACTAGGAGCATTGTAAAGACCAAAGGGCATCACCATCCACTCATATAGACCTTGTTTGGTCTTGAAAGCGGTTTTCCATTCATCTCCTTCCCGAATTCTCATTTGATGATAACCACTCCTCAAATCAATCTTCGAAAAAATCGAAGCTCCATGTAGCTCATCAAGCATGTCCTCTAATCTAGGCACAGGAAAACGATACTTGATTGTTATGTTGTTGACGGCTCTACTATCAATACACATCCTCCAAGTACCATCTTTCTTAGGAACAAGCAAAGCGGGAACGGCACATGGACTCATGCTTTCTCTTACATAGCCTCGGCCAATCAACTCTTCAATTTGCTTTTGTAGCTCCTTAGAAGCTACGGGATCACATCTATACGCCGGCTTATTTGGCAAAGGTGCGCCCGGTACAAGATCAATGGCATGCTCAATGCCTCTCAATAATGGTAATCCTTGAGGCAATTCCTCCGGAAAAACATCACAAAATTCGTCCAATAGAGCTGTAAGTTTCGGATTACTAGAAGAAACATCATTAGTCAAAGCAAGTTTAACACATAAAGCATAACAATGTCCTTCCAATTCTACCTCTTTCTCGAATTCTTTGGCCGAAAGAAACAAGTTTTGTTTCGTTTCAACCACCTTCTTGGGTGCCATGGAACTAGGAGACAAAGGAACCAACCCAATCTTTTTAGAACCCATCAAAACCGTGTACACATTGGTTTCACCTTCATGAACAACTTTTCGATCATATTACCAAGGTCTACCAAGAAGAAGATGACAAGCACTCATGGGTAGAACATCACCCCACAACTCATCTTTGTAACCCCCAATAGAAAACGACACAAGAGCTTGCTTTTTCACCAACAAACCCGTTTTGTCATCCAACCAACTCAACTTATAAGGATGTGGATGGTCTCTAACAATCAAATTCAACTTAGAAACCACATTAGAAGCAACCACATTCGTACATGAACCACTGTCAATAATCACATTACATGTAAACTCACCAATTCGACATCTAGTATGAAACAAGTTTTCTCTTTGATCATGGTTAGGAGAATGATCAACATGCAAAGTTCTCCTAATAACCCCAAGCATCCTAGACTCATCTTCGGCATATGCAATCTCATTATCAACACTTTCACATTCCTCCTCTTCATACACATAGTCATAAGTTCTCTCCTCCTCTTCTATGGTCATGTATTGTCTCAAAGTTAGGGTTTTTCTAGATGGACAACTACTAGCAATATGACCCCTTCCTTGACACTTGAAACACTTTTGGGTTTCTTCCCACTTTTCCTTAGAAATCACCAACTTAGGTCGTTCTCCCTTTGGTTCCCCTTTAGAAGGATTATCTTTCTTTTCAAAGGGTTTAGAAGAATTAGAAGAAGAAGGGACGAAAGAAGAAGAAGAATTGGGTTTATTATGGCCGAATTTCCCCCCATATGATTTCTTTTCATCCAATTCATGCCTTTTAAATTTTAAAGCCAATCGACACACATCATCAAAAGTGCTATAATTCGACACATCAACCTTTCTAGCAATAGATTTATTAAGTCCATTAACAAACCTAGCAATTTTTTCTTGTTCGACTTCATCAACATCACAAATCAAACATAACTTGTCAAATTCAACCATATAATCATGCACGCTTGACACATCTTGAGTCAAAGAATTCTTTCTCATATATTGCCTTTGAATAAAATCACTTGGAACAAACTTCTCATGCAATTTCCTTTTAAGCTTAGGTTTCCCAGGTCTCGCCCTTTTTGCCTTTAGACTCTCTAACCAAATTCCAGCATACTTAGTTAGTCTAATGGTGGCAATTTTAAAACGTTTCTCATCATCAAATCCCTTATAATCACAAATTTTCTCAAGTTGACGAATCCATTCAAGTAAATCCTCGGGACTAGAATCACCAAGTAAAATCATCTAGTTTAATCCCCCTATCATTATCATAAGTCGGTTTAACAATTTTAACCTCCTCAACATCAGATTCATAGTCAATGTGATTAGGGTCGTTTTTATTGTTCACTTTACCCGCAAGAATGTTATGAGCTACTGTTAATCTTGTCGTTTTCTCCTTTTCCTCTAATTGAGTGTTATGAATTTTCTCAATAAGAGCTTTTATTTCAGCCAATTCAGACATTATAACTCAAATAGCAAGCCACAACCACACAAAACCCCAACAAAGGATCGAACAACGTAGAAGCACTTACCAATGAAAGGAGAATCCCTTCTATCCTCACCCTCCTGGAAAAATCTGATACCAACTGATATGATTGCACGTCCAAGTTGAAAGAGCAACCAAGAATTCCGAGCAAAGGTTCGAACTTGAATGAATAATGAAGTCCGAAAATTATGATTAAGTCACCGGATATGATAATTAAAATAAACACTCTTGAATATTTTAATTAACTCTTAATCTCACTTACACCACTCCTGGAATAAAGTAGATTAAACACTAAGTAAATAATCACTCCTGAAAACTACTCAATGGCCGAAAGTAATTGATCACACAATTAAATTCAATAACAAAGTTTTTAGGTAAATCTCACATGCCTTGAATGATAGCATGGAACTATTATTTATAATAGAATAAACTTGTCCTCCAAGGACCAAGCAAGGGCCGAAAATCAGCCATAAGAATTAAGGAAACATTCCTTAATTCCTTACATCTTAATCCCTTGATTCTAGGAGAGAATAAAGGAGTAAATAAGGAAACAACCAAATCAGCCCCCAATCCCCCTTGACACGCCTAAATACATAAGGAAACCAAGAAATAAGGAAAGTATTACAACTCAATGACAACTTGCAAACTTGGAGCACAAGGACCAAATCACACGCCTAATGACACGCCTATCTTGGTCGAAATATCACAAGATATTTTCGGACCTTATTTGCTGAAAATTAAAGACTTAATTAAAATAACTAAGACTCTATAAATGGTGTCACCTTCAAGCTTCATCAATGGAATCATCGTCCCACTTAAGAAATGACACAAATGAGGAGTTTGAATTTAACTTGAACCCGAACACTTCAAGGACTAAACAAATCGAATCATTTGGAGCTTCGACCTTGACCCTTAACTTTTTTTTTTTTTTTTATTTAATTAGTTAAACTCACTAATTATATTAACTCTCTTTAATTCCCTCTCAAATTAAAACTTAATCACAAGGAATTTTTTCCAAACTAAAAATAAACCAAATTTAAATCAAAAACTAAAACACTTTCATTTATGATCACCATTACATATATATACAAATCAATCAAAAAAAACCAAAGTGATTAAACAAACAATTAAACAACAAAGATCTCTTAATCCAACAAAGATGTAAGAAGAATAGTTTGTATGTGTGTTTTGTTGACTTTGGGGCAAGGAGGGCCGGTTTTCATCACCAAGTGGGGGGGCTTCTCTTAGCTTGCAAGGGAAGCTTCAAAAGATCTTCAAGAACCCCTTTTCACACGTCCCAAGTGTGATTCGCAACCCCAAGCATGGTTCGTCCAATTTGCACTTACGCTAAACAAAATAATTCCGGGTTTACAAAAACCGAAAATTACAAAAACGTTAATTAAACTAACTAGCTTAATTAACTTCCTTTCCTTCGTTGCTCAACATAATTAAACTAGTACTAATCTTTAAACCGTGAATCTCTCCCTTGTTGTGATTAAGAGTAGTACTTAGTAGTATTTCGGAATTAGCAACTGATTTCGTATCATCCTCTCCTTCTTCAAAAGGAATTGTCCTCAATTCTTGCACATCTTCATCTTCTAAATAGGGGGATAAGTCCCCTACGTTGAATGTTGCTGCCACGCCATAGTCTCCGGGAAGGTCTATCTTGTAAGCATTGTCTCCATAACGTTCAAGAACCTTGAAAGGTCCTTCAGCTCGGGGCATGAGTTTATGCTTTCTTTTACTTGGAAACCTCTCCTTCCTCAAGTGAATCCACACCAAATCTCCAGGAGCAAACACCCTCGGTTTTCGACTTTTGTTTGCTTTCTTTTTGTACATCTCATTTGTCTTCTCGATATTGGTGCGTATTTCTTTGTGAACCTTCACCATTGTTTCAGCTTGTTGCCTAGCATCTCCATGGACATAAGAATCTTTAGGCAACGAAATAAGATCAATAGGTACATACGGATTTACCCCATATACCACTTCGAACGGTGAATGTTTTGTTGCAAAAGTGGGAGTTCTATTGTAAGCAAACTCCGCATGGCATAACTTGACATCCCAATCCTTTCCCGTCTTGCTCACTAAGCCCCTTAACAAGGTGCCTAGAGTTCGATTGGTCACTTCGGTTTGACCATCGGTTTGGGGGTGATGTGAAGTACTAAACAACAACTTAGTACCCATCATCCTCCATAGGGACCTCCAAAAATGACTCAAAAACTTACTATCTCGATCCGAGACAATAGTTCTTGGCACTCCATGCAAACGAACAATTTCCCTGAAATATAAACAAGAAACATTAATAGCATCTTCCGTTTTATGACAAGGCACGAAATGTGCCATTTTTGAGAAACGGTCCACAACTACCATGACCGAATCCTTCCCTCTTTGTGTTCTAGGAAGAGCCACAATGAAATCCATACCGACATCCTCCCATGGTCTCTCCGTGTTGGTAAAGGAGTGTACAACCCCTTATGGAACGTGCTTTTAGCCCTTTGACAAACCCCACAACGAGTCAAAACAAGCATGTACTTCTTTGATCATATGAGGCCATGATAAATGTTCTTGTAATAACTCCGCAGTCTTGCTAACGCCAAAATGGCCAGCCAACCCACCTCCATGAGCTTCTCTAATTAGCAAATCACGAACGGGACATTTAGGACCACAAAGTTTGTTCCCCTTAAACAAAAACCCTTCCATTTGATGATAATGGTCTCTCGGACCATCTTTGGTAGCCACGAACAGGTCACGTGTCTCCTCATCAAGAACATAGAATTCCTTAATCAACTCAAACCCAAGTACCTTGGAATCCACCATGTTAAGCAATACGTGTCTCCGTGATAAAGCATCGCCTACAATGTTGGCTTTTCGGCCTTGTACTTGGCAACAAAATTGAAAGATTGTAAGAATTCCACCCATTTAGCATGACGAGCACTAAGCTTATGTTGGCCATGAATATATTTCAACGATTCATGATCAGAGTGGAGAACAAAAGCTTGTGGTCGCAAATAGTGACTCCAATGATTAAGAGCTCTAACCATGGCGTAAAACTCTTTATCATACGTGGAATAATTCAACTTGGCCTGATTTAGTTTCTCGCTAAAATAAGCAATAGGTTTGCCACATTGAATTAAAACAGCCCCAATACCCGTTCCACTTGCGTCACACTCAACTTCAAATGGTTTAGTGAAATCAGGTAAAGCTAAAATAGGCGTTTTACACATTTTCTCTTTTACTAGTTCAAACGCCTTTTGAGCTGCGTCACTCCATGTAAATTTTCCATGTTTAGTGCATTCAGTTATAGGAGCTAATAACGTGCTGAAATTATTTATAAACCTCCTATAAAAAGAAGCTAAACCATGAAAAGATCTCACCTCGGTGATAGTTGTGGGAACCGACCAAGAAGAAATTGCTTCTACTTTGGATGGATCCACTTTCACCCCTTCATCAGAAATGATGAAACCAAGGAAGCCAATCTCCCTTTGCATAAACGTGCACTTTTCAAGCTTTCCATACAGTTTTTGCTCTTTTAGAACTTCGAACAATTGTTGCAAATGATCTAAATGATCCTCCTTGTTAGCACTATAGACAAGAATATCATCCAAATACACAACCACGAACTTTCCCAAGAACGGCCTAAGTACTTCATTCATCAATCTCATGAACGTACTAGGGGCATTTGTGAGACCAAATGGCATAACCAGCCATTCATACAACCCATACTTCGTTTTGAAAGCCGTCTTCCACTCATCTCCCTCTCTCATGCATATTTGGTGGTATCCACTTCTCAAATCAATTTTCGAAAACAAATTGGATCCACTTAACTCATCTAACATGTCATCTAACCTAGGGATGGGAAATCTGTATTTGATGGTTATATTGTTCACAGCACGGCTATCAATACACATCCTCCATGTTCCGTCTTTTTTTGGCACAAGTAAAGCCGGAACAGCACATGGACTTTTACTCTCTCTCACGTAGTGATGCGGATCCAAAGGCATCAAGTCAAGAAGAGCCGGTTTTACTTTTGATGGAACACATGGGTTTCAATTTGATGGCTAACAAGCATGCATTTGTGTCGTGTGTCACATGGCTCGTGGAAGTAACTGATTAGCATTTTAAATTAGTGTCATTATTAGTTTAAAATGTTAGTTAATTAGTTGAGTTGTTTCTAGTTCAATAAAAGTCCGAAAATCCCTTAGAGATTTCGGTGGTTAGGTGTTTAGTTGTCATGGTTGTATTTTAGGAAAGTTTCCTTAATTTGGTAGATTGGAGTGGCGTGCAAGGTAGCAGCCTTGGGCGTGTGTTTGAGTTGTAATTAAGGAAAGTACTTGTTGTCTTTCCTTAAGTTAGAGTTTCCTTAAGTTTAGCTTGATTCTAGGCTAGAATTAAGGAGGAGATACTTTCCTAAATTGATGGTGAATGCCGTGTGGTTTGGTATGCTTGAGGAGCAAGGTTTTCTTGCTTACTCCTTATAAATAATAGGCGCCTAACCTCTTCAATGGTTAGAGTGATTTTATGATTAAATATTGTTATTGTTTGTGAGTTAATTCATAAGCTTTAATCTTCCATTAATTGATATTCGGGAGTGTTTATTAATTAGTGTTTAAACAACTTAATTCCAGGAGTGGTTTGAGTGTGTTTAAGATTCTTGTGAGTGTTTCAGGAGTGATCATTCATTAAGAAATATCCCTTGTTACTTGCTCTTATTTTCGGATTTCTTCATTGTCCTTATTCACGTTGGCGTGTGCTCTTGAGTGTTTAACTATCCTAGTTGAGCATTCATATCAAGTGGTATCGCATTTTCCAAAGGGAGAGGATAGAAGGGATTCTACTCTTTCAAAGATCCAAGGTAAATTGTCACTTTTCTTCTTAAAGTTTCGATCTTTACATTGGGATAAGTGGTACTAGGGTTCTTTTGTGCTTCCTAGTGTGTCGAAGTGTTGTTATTTGTTAAGATAATGTCGAGTGAATTGGAAAAATTAGCTAAGGCTATTGAGGACATAGCTAAGATGCAATTTGATTTCCAAGCAAAATATAATGCTGATTCGAATCATGTTAGTAGACTTGAAACTAGAATGGATGCTATAACTTCTATTATCACTAAGAAGTTGGATAAAAACAAGTGTTGATTACATTGGACTTTCGGATGAAGAGGATGAAGTTAGGGTTGTTAAACCTAATTTCAATGATGATAGGGGATTAAAATTGGATGATTTCACCGGTGATTCTAGTCCGGAGGATTTACTTGAGTGGATTCGACAATTGGAGAAGGTGTGTGATTATAGGGGTTTGATGATCAAAGGAGATTCAAGATAGCCTCGCTTAGATTGACCAAGTATGCTGGTATTTGGCTCGAAAATTTGAAGGCAAAACGTGCAAGAAAGAAGAAAGACAAGCTTAGTAGTTGGACTAAGTTGAAAGAGAAGCTCAAGGAGAAATTTTTGCCAAGTGATTACGAGCAAAAACAAGACATAAAGTTGACTACTTTGTGTCAAGATACGTTGAGTGTGCATGAGTACACTATGGAATTTGATAAACCGTGCCTTATTTGTGACATAGAAGAAAGGGAAGCAATGAAAATTGCTCGTTACATCAAAGGCTTGAACCGTCCTATTGCAAGGAAGGTAGAGGTGTCAACTTACACTACGTTTGATGAAGCATGTAGATTGGGCGCTTAAATTTGAATCTCATGAGAACGAGGACAAACCGAAAACTTCCTATGCTAAATCCGGTAACTCGTTCAAACCTTCTTCTTCTTATTCTTCTTATTCATCTTCTAACAAGAACTATGAAGGGTCTAAGAAAGAACATGCAACGAAAGATGATAAAAGGGTCGAAAAACGGAAAGTTTTCGTTCCTAGGGAAAAGTTTGAAGAAAATCGGAAGTGTTTCAAGTGCCAAGGAAGAGGACACATTGCTAGTAATTGTCCAACAAAGAAAGCTCTCACCATGAGGCAATACATGGAATTGAATGAAGAAGAGGAGTTGTACGAATTTGTGCCTAGAGATGACACGGTTGAGAGTGAGGAGGAAGATGCATATGCCGAAGATGACAAAGAGGCTTATTGGTGTTGTTAGGAGGGTTTTACATGTTGATTGCCTTCCAAGCAAAGAACAAAGGGAAAACTTGTTCCATACTCGTTGCAAAGTGGGTGAAAGCACTTGTAACATGATCATTGATAGTTGGGTCTTGTACCAATGTAGTGGCGGCAGATTTGGTGAGCAAATTGAGTCTTATTGTGAGAGATCATCCACACCCCTACCAAGTTGAGTTGGCTTGATGATACGGGACTTAGGGTGAAGAAGCAAGCATTACTTTCTTTCTCCATAGGGAATTACAAGGACGAGCTATGGTGTGATGTACTTCCCATGAATGCTTGTCACGTTTTACTCGGGAGACCATGGCAATTTGATAGAAAGGTGATACATGAAGGGGACTCCAATGTGTATACAGTTTCGGTGGGTTCCAAGAAGATTAGGTTGCATCCTTTGGCTCCTAGTGCCGTGATTCACAAGAAGGAAGAGAAAAAGACTAGTTTGTTTCTTTCTTTCAAAGAGTTCGAGAAAGAGATTGAAGATGAGGGCGTGTGCTATGCTTTAGTCATCAAACATGCTGTTGCAAGTGAAGTGAAGCCAAGTAATCCACAACTTGATTCACTCATGAAGGAATTTTGTGATGTATTTCCGGAAGACCTTCCACAAGGGCCGCCACCCTTAAGGGGAATTGAACATGCCATTGATTTAGTTCCGGAGCTCCTTTGCCTAATAAACCCGCTTATAGGTGTGATCCAAGTGCTTCCAAAGAGCTTCAACGACAAATTGAAGAATTGATCGAAAGGGGGTATGTAAGAGAGAGCATGAGTCCTTGTGCGGTTCCCGCTTTACTTGTGCCTAAGAAAGATGGTACATGGAGAATGTGCATTGATAGTAGGGCCGTGAACAATATCACTGTGAAGTATAGATTTCCCATGCCGAGGTTGGAGGATATGCTTGATGAACTCAATGGAGCCTCGATTTTCTCAAAAATCGATCTTAGAAGTGGTTATCATCAAATGAGGATTCGAGAAGGGGATGAGTGGAAAAAAAAGATTCAAGACTAAACAAGGTCTTTATGAATGGATGGTAATGCCTTTTGGCTTATGCAACGCCCCTAGTTCTTTCATGCGACTTATGAATGAGGTACTTCGTTCCTTTTTAAACAAATTTGTTGTTGTGTTATTTGGATGATATCCTTGTTTATAGTAAGAGTGTTGATGATCATTTGATACATTTGAGGAGTTTGTTTGAGAAGCTTAGAGAACAAAAACTTTTCGGCAAGATGGAAAAGTGTGAGTTCCTTGTGTCGAGCATAGCGTTTCTTGGTTACATTGTTTCCAAGGAAGGAGTTCATGTTGATCCTTCGAAAGTACAAGTAATTTCTTCATGGCTGGCCCCTACTAATGCTAGTGAATGTCGAAGCTTCCATGGTTTGGCTTCGTTCTATAGAAGATTCATTCGAAACTTCTCTTCCATTATGGCTCCTATCACGACTTTGTTGAAGAAAGGTGAGTTTGAATGGTCTCCTTTGGCGCAAAGAGCTTTTGAAGAAGTGAAAGAGAAGTTGTGTAGTGCTCCTATACTTGCCTTGCCGGATTTCAACAAATTATTCGAGGTAGAGTGTGATGCAAGTGGATTGGGAATTGGTGCTTTGTTTTTGATCCAAGAGAAGCGCCCTATCTCCTACTTTAGTGAGAAGCTCAATGGTGCCAAGTTGAACTACTCTAACTATGATCGTGAGTTTTATGCTATTGTTCGAGCTTTGGACCATTGGTCACATTATTTGAGGCCTAAACCATTCATCCTTCATTCGGATCATGAGGCGCTCAAACACATTCATGGTCAACAAAAACTCAATCATAGGCATGCCAAGTGGGTCGAGTTTCTCCAATCTTTCACCTTCTCGTCCAAGTATAAAGAAGGAAAGAGCAACATTGTGGCAGATGCACTTTCAAGGAGATCTTATTTGCTAGCTATGGTGGATGCAAGAGTAATGGGGTTCGAACACTTGAAGGAGCTTTATAAAGAAGATGATGAACTTGGTTCGCTTTTTGCTGCTCCTAAAGGGTTGTTCATGGTTCAAGAGGGTTTTCTTTTTAAAGGAAATAAGTTGTGTGTCCCAAAGTGCAAGGTACGTGAGCTTCTAGTTCGTGAAGTGCATAGTGGAGGTATTGCTTGGTCATTTTGGCATTCAAAAGACACTTGATACTTTGAGTGAACATTTTTATTGGCCTAGCATGATCAAAGATGTGCATATGGTAGTGAGCAAGTGTGCAACGTGCCAAAAGTCCAAAAGCACCTTTCATAAAGGGCTTTACACGCCTTTACCAGTTCCGGATCATCCTTGGGATAGTGTGAGCATGGATTTCATTGTTGGGTTGCCTAGAACTCAAAGAGGCAAAGATGCTATCATGGTGGTTGTGGATAGATTTTCGAAGATGGCTCATTTCATTCCCATGCACAAAACGGATGACGCTTCCCATGTTGCTGATTTGTATTTCAAAGAGGTAATTCGACTTCATGGCATTCCTAGAAGCATTGTTTCGGATAGGGATTCTAAATTCCTTAGTCACTTTTGGAGGTGTTTGTGGAAGATGGTGGGAACGAAACTCCTATTTAGCACGAGTCATCATCCTCAAACAGATGGTCAAACTGAAGTTACAAACAGAACTCTTGGTTCTTTGTTACGTGGCCTTGTGAGTAAGACGCAAAAAGATTGGGATGTGAAGCTTGCACATGCGGAATTTGCTTACAACCGTTCACATTCACCCACAACTTTACGTTCTCCATTTGAGATCATTTATGGAGTTAATCCTTTTCTCCCTATTGATCTTGTTACTCTTCCTAGAAGTGAGATACACGCGGATTCAAAGAAAAGGCTGGAAGCTTTTAACAAGACTTGTGCGCAAGTTAAAGCTCAAATTGAGAAAATGAATCAAAGAATACAAGGAACGGGCTAACAAGCATAGGCGCCAACCTAAGTTCAAGGAAGGTGACCTAGTATGGATACATTTGAGGAAGGAAAGGTTTCCGAGCAAAAGGAAAAACAAGTTGATGCCTAGAGCTGATGGTCCTTTCGAAGTCATTGGAGTCGTAGGTGATGGAGCTTACAAAATCGACTTACCAAGTGATTATGGCAATGTGAGTGCTACTTTCAATATTGGTGATCTTTCTCCTTACCATGATGATGAGAATTTGAGGGCAAATTCTTTTGAAGAAGGGGAGAATGATGCGGATCCAAAGGCATCAAGTCAAGAAGAGCCGGTTTTACTTTTGATGGAACACATGGGTTTCAATTTGATGGCTAACAAGCATGCATTTGTGTCGTGTGTCACATGGCTCGTGGAAGTAATCGATTAGCATTTTAAATTAGTGTCATTATTAGTTTAAAATGTTAGTTAATTAGTTGAGTTGTTTCTAGTTCAATAAAAGTCCGAAAATCCCTTAGAGATTTCGGTGGTTAGGTGTTTAGTTGTCATGGTTGTATTTTAGGAAAGTTTCCTTAATTTGGTAGATTGGAGTGGCGTGCAAGGTAGCAGCCTTGGGCGTGTGTTTGAGTTGTAATTAAGGAAAGTACTTGTTGTCTTTCCTTAAGTTAGAGTTTCCTTAAGTTTAGCTTGATTCTAGGCTAGAATTAAGGAGGAGATACTTTCCTAAATTGATGGTGAATGCCGTGTGGTTTGGTATGCTTGAGGAGCAAGGTTTTCTTGCTTACTCCTTATAAATAATAGGCGCCTAACCTCTTCAATGGTTAGAGTGATTTTATGATTAAATATTGTTATTGTTTGTGAGTTAATTCATAAGCTTTAATCTTCCATTAATTGATATTCAGGAGTGTTTATTAATTAGTGTTTAAACAACTTAATTCCAGGAGTGGTTTGAGTGTGTTTAAGATTCTTGTGAGTGTTTCGGAGTGATCATTCATTAAGAAATATCCCTTGTTACTTGCTCTTATTTTCGGATTTCTTCATTGTCCTTATTCAAGTTGGCGTGTGCTCTTGAGTGTTTAACTATCCTAGTTGAGCATTCATATCACGTAGCCTTTCTTCATCAATTCACTGATTTGGCTTTGTAACTCCTCACTTTCTTTGGGATTGCATCTATAGGAAGGTTTATTTGGGAGTGGTGCTCCGGGAATGAGATCAATTTGATGCTCAATTCCACGTTTAGGGGGTAGGCCATTTGGTAGGTCATTAGGAAACACGTCTCCAAATCCCTCCAATAACTCCCTCAAATTTGAATCTTCAACTTCCATTCCCTCGTTCACCTCCTTAGCAACTAGAACATACACGACCTGATTTGTTCCCAACTCCCTCTCGAATCTTTTTCTCCCTAAAAACACACTACCACTCACGAGGTTCTTTTTTTTTTGCTTAGGTGTTGTGTCTCGTATTTTTGAAGGGGCCAATGGTAATAAGGTTTTGGTTTTACCATTCTTGTTTACCTTATACACATTCGAACAACCATCATGCATTACTTTTCGATCAAATTGCCACGGTCTACCAAGTAGAATATGGCACGCAGATCATAGGAATTACATCACATAGAATTTCATCTTCATAAATTCCAATGTAAAACGTGATTAAAACTCTATTCTTCACCCTTACTTCACTATCATCATCTAACCATTTCAGTTTATAAGGATGTGGATGTTTAGTAGTAGGTAATGCTAACTTCTCTACAAGTTCAGTTGAAGCTACATTTGTACAACTACCACCATCAATGATTAACGTGCATAGCTTCTTATTCACTAAGCATTTCGAATGAAAAATGGTTTCTCTTTGTTCCTCATTTTCAGCCACGACATTAGAGTACAAGGATCTCCTAAGAACCAACATTTCACCCTCCATTTCTGGATTACACACGTCCTCATCACTTTCGTTACCTAAATCGATTTATCATGTTGCTTTTCTAAGAGGTATATCCTCTCCAATTCGTCTATCTCCTCTATGTCCCTTATAGTCATGATTCTTTTCGTAGGACAAGTCGATTGGTAATGACCATAACCTTGACATTTAAAACATTTAACTTTAAAGGCTTTATCATCTACAACTTTCTCCTTCTCTTTCGAATGAAATCGATTTTTGTTCTTATCAAAGTTGCTAGTACTAGTATTAGCTTTAAAAGTACTAAATGGCTTTGAATAAGACTTACTTGTTGTTGCTTTCTTCTTTTGGCTGTCAATTTTGAGAGCCACTTTGCAAGCTTCGTCGAAAGAAAGATATGGGTACACCTCCACTTTCTCACGCACATCCTCATTTAGGCCTCCCAAAAATCTGCCCAATTTTTGCTCCTCCATTTCTTCTATTTCACAAACAATGGAAAGCTTTTCGAATTCCTTGATGTACTCATCCATGGACGTGGTGCCTTGTTTGAGTGTGGACCATCTAACATACTGATTTTGCTTGTAGTTAGTTGGAACAAAACTGCACGAAATGGGAAGGTACCAAGATTATTAAGGATGGCTTACATGATCATCCTTAACCCTGATTTAGTATCACCTATTCTACCTAACAAGATCCGTTGGATATGGCTCATATCATGGATTAGGATCACTTGTTAGAAGTTTAGCTAAGTACTAATCTTAATTAGTTTTTTTGTAATAATTAGTTAAGTAGAAATAGAACAGAAGTGAAGACGTTCACGTTCAACCGGAGATTCTGGCGCAGCGAAATCGTTTTGGTTATTGTGAGAAATATACAAATCATTTTCCAGTGATTCTTTTTTTGTTGGATTTCTAACATCTTGAAGTTTCATCCTACAAAATTTGGTGAGATTTCATGCAGAAACGAAGTTGTAGTAGCCTTTCAATTGAGACGTCAATTCTGGATCAGTTTTACGGTTTTGTAAAACCGAGTATATTTTGTTTAGTTTAAGTTGTAATATGGGACGAACCATGCTTGGGGGCGTGAATTACACTTGGGACGTGTAAAGGGAACTCTTGGAGATCTTTTGGAGCTTTACTTGCAAGCTAAGAGAAGTCCCCCCCACTTGGTGATGAAAACCGGTCCTCCTTGCCCCAAAGTCAACAAAACACACAACAACACTATTCCTTCTTACATCTTTGTTGGATTAAGAGATATTTGTTGTTTAATTGCTTTGTTTAATTACCTTAGTGTATTAGATATTTATGGCTGATTTGTTAAGCCTTTTTAGCTCTTTGCTATATATATGTAATGGTGATCATAAATAAAAAACAGATTTGGTTGTTAAACTTGAGCATTGTGCTTATTCGAACTTTTGGAGTGCAAACCTGAAATTTCCTCTTGTGATTAAGAAGTGATCTTAATCTTGAAATCCTTGAGTTAAGTGAGTAAAGCTTAACCTAAGAGAGAGTTAGGATAATTAGTGAGTGAAGCTAATTGAATTACTCTCAAAACCCTCCTAAATCAGTTTCTAGGTGAGTGAAGCCTCTAATCAGATTTAGAACCCTTAAGTGGAAGTAAGTGAGTGAAGCTTATCAAGCTTAAGTAAACACAATTCTTTTAGTTTTAAGAGTGATTCTTTCGACTAAAAGTCTATATCCATTGTTCGTTTGTTTCCGCTGTTAGTGGGTCTCCTAAACACATGTGAGAGGAGTCTCATTACGCATCAAGTGGTATCAGAGCTCCAGCCCTCTAAGTCCTCTTGGCACTTAGATCTTTTTGAGAGGAGTCTCATTACGCATCAATTCTAAAGAGCATGGAGGTGAACAAGAAAGATTATGCACAACCTTCAAGCTCCAACAACAGAATTCGAGGTCGAATTCTTTTGAAGAAAGAGAGAATGGTACGAAATGGGAAGGTACCAAGATTATTAAGGATGGCTTACATGATCATCCTTAACCCTGATTTAGTATCACCTATTCTACCTAACAAGATCCGTTGGATATGGCTCATATCATGGATTAGGATCACTTGTTAGAAGTTTAGCTAAGTACTAATCTTAATTAGTTTTTTTGTAATAATTAGTTAAGTAGAAATAGAACAGAAGTGAAGACGTTCACGTTCAACCGGAGATTCTGGCGCAGCGAAATCGTTTTGGTTATTGTGAGAAATCTACAAATCATTTTCCAGTGATTCTTTTTTTGTTAGATTTCTAACATCTTGAAGTTTCATCCTACAAAATTTGGTGAGATTTCATGAAGAAACGAAGTTGCAGTAGCCTTTCAATTGAGACGTCAATTCTGGATCAGTTTTGCGGTTTTGTAAAACCGAGTATATTTTGTTTAGTTTAAGTTGTAATATGGGACGAACCATGCTTGGGGACGTGAATTACACTTGGGACGTGTAAAGGGAACTCTTGGAGATCTTTTGGAGCTTTACTTGCAAGCTAAGAGAAGTCCCCCCCACTTGGTGATGAAAACCGGTCCTCCTTGCCCCAAAGTCAACAAAACACACAACAACACTATTCCTTCTTACATCTTTGTTGGATTAAGAGATATTTGTTGTTTAATTGCTTTGTTTAATTACCTTAGTGTATTAGATATTTATGGCTGATTTGTTAAGCCTTTTTAGCTCTTTGCTATATATATGTAATGGTGATCATAAATAAAAAACAGATTTGGTTGTTAAACTTGAGCATTGTGCTTATTCGAACTTTTGGAGTGCAAACCCGAAATTTCCTCTTGTGATTAAGAAGTGATCTTAATCTTGAAATCCTTGAGTTAAGTGAGTAAAGCTTAACCTAAGAGAGAGTTAGGATAATTAGTGAGTGAAGCTAATTGAATTACTCTCAAAACCCTCCTAAATCGGTTTCTAGGTGAGTGAAGCCTCTAATCGATTTAGAACCCTTAAGTGGAAGTAAGTGAGTGAAGCTTATCAAGCTTAAGTAAACACAATTCTTTTAGTTTTAAGAGTGATTCTTTCGACTAAAAGTCTATATCCATTGTTCGTTTGTTTCCGCTGTTAGTGGGTCTCCTAAACACATGTGAGAGGAGTCTCATTTCGCTGTTAGTGGTTTCTCAAAAATGGCACATTTCGTGCCTTGTCATAAAACGGAAGATGCTATTAATGTTTCTTGTTTATATTTCAGGGAAATTGTTCGTTTGCATGGAGTGCCAAGAACTATTGTCTCGGATCGAGATAGTAAGTTTTTGAGTCATTTTTGGAGGTCCCTATGGAGGATGATGGGTACTAAGTTGCCGTTTAGTACTTCACATCACCCCCAAACGAGATGGTCAAACCGAAGTGACCAATCGAACTCCTAGGCACCTTGTTAAGGGGCTTAGTGAGCAAGACGGGAAAGGATTGGGATGTCAAGTTATGCCATGCGGAGTTTGCTTACAATAGAACTCCCACTTTTGCAACAAAACATTCACCGTTCGAAGTGGTATATGGGGTAAATCCGTATGTACCTATTGATCTTATTTCGTTGCCTAAAGACTCTTATGTCCATGGAGATGCTAGGCAACAAGCTGAAACAATGGTGAAGGTTCACAAAGACATACGCACCAATATCGAGAAGACAAATGAGATGTACAAAAAGAAAGCAAACAAAAGTCGAAAACCGAGGGTGTTTGCTCCCGGAGATTTGGTGTGGATTCACTTGAGGAAGGAGAGGTTTCCAAGTAAAAGAAAGCATAAACTCATGCCCCGAGTGAAGGACCTTTCAAGGTTCTTGAACGTTATGGTGATAATGCTTACAAGATAGACCTTCCGGAGACTATGGCGTGGCGAAAGAACATTCAACGTAGGGGACTTATCCACCTATTTAGAAGATTTGAATGTTGAAATTGAGCTTTGTGCTTATTGAAAATTTGGATAGCTAAATCCGAAAATTCTTCTTGTGATTAAGAAGTGATCTTAATCTTGAAATCCTTGAGTTAAGTGAGTTAAACTTAACCTAAGAGAGAGTTAGGATAATTAGTGAGTGAAGCTAATTGAATTACTCTCAAAACCCTCCTAAATCGGTTTCTAGGTGAGTGAAGCCTCTAATCAGATTTAGAACCCTTAAGTGGAAGTAAGTGAGTGAAGCTTATCAAGCTTAAGTAAACACAATTCTTTTAGTTTTAAGAGTGATTCTTTCGACTAAAAGTCTATATCAATAGTTCGTTTGTTTCCGCTGTTAGTGGGTCTCCTAAACACACGTGAGAGGAGTCTCATTTCGCATCAAGTGGTATCAGAGCTAATCAAGCTAATCAATCTCAAAAAGATCTAAGTACCATTCCGTGCCTCAATTCTAAAGCGTAATTCTAAAGGCGTTTGAATGAATACAAAAAAAATTCTAAAGTATGATGCGAATACGCCAAGCTACTTCAACCAATATGCATCAAGCTACCTCAACCTAACCAAGCTATCTCTAATCAGTTTGTTTAACTATTGGTTATGGTTGGTTTTGAGATTAAAAATGTCATTAAAAGGGTTAACCAACATTAACCACCCTTTTACACTGTTATATGTATTTTGAACGATGGCCCGGTTTTGTTGTAAGCTTAACTAAAGATTAGTACTAATATAATCTTGCTAAGCAACGAAGGAAAGGAAGTTAATTAAGCTACTTAGTTTAATTAACGTTTTTGTAATTTTTCGGTTTTTGTAAACCCGGAATTATTTTGTTTAGCGTAAGTGCAAATTGGACGAACCATGCTTGGGGTTGCGAATCACACTTGGGACGTGTGAAAAGGGGTTCTTGAAGATCTTTTGAAGCTTCCCTTGCAAGCTAAGAGAAGCCCCCCCACTTGGTGATGAAAACCGGCCCTCCTTGCCCCAAAGTCAACAAAACACACAACAACACTATTCCTTCTTACATCTTTGTTGGATTAAGAGATCTTTGTTGTTTAATTGCTTTGTTTAATCACTTTGGTACTTAGATCTTTTTGAGATTGATTAGCTTGTAATATATATGTAATGGTGATCATAAATGAAAGTTAGTTTTTAGTTTTGATTTAAACTTTGTGTTTATTCGGTTTTTTTGGAGATTGAAAAATCCGAAATTCGTCTTGCGATTAAGAAGTGATCTTAATTTCGAAACCCTTGAGTTAAGTGAGTTAAACTTAATTTAAGAGAGAGTTAATATAATTAGTGAGTTTAAACTAATTAAATCCACTCTCAAAAACCTCCTAAATCAGTTTCTAAGTAAGATAAACTTCAAAACCGATTTAGAATCCTTAAGCATAAATAAGTGAGTAAAGCTTATCGAGCTTAGGTTACATTTTCATATACCATTACGCATCAAGTGGTATCAGAGCTCCAGCCCTCTAAGTCCTCTTGGCACTTAGACGTTCTTGGAGAAGAAGGAAAACCACAAAAAAGAAGCAAAAGGAAGCAACCCGTAAAAGACAGTTTTTTGAGGTAACTTTGAACGCGAGGTTCTCACATCTCAGATCGTGTTTTTGGGTGCTTTTTTTTTTAAAAGTGGTTATGTTTATGTCTAGTTTTGGCCTGTAAAATTTCATAACTTTTGGTGGTCATTTGCTAGCATAATCAGCGTGTTTTTCTTAAGTGGTCTAAAACCGGATTAATCTGGACCAGCTTTAGAAAAATAAAAACTGCAATCAATTGGTTTGTTATTTTTTTATGAAATTTTGGTCGAGTGCTTAAAACACCTAGGGATACGTTGTGACAAAATTTCATTCAATTTCAAGTTGATTTGATTAGGTTTTGAAGCTCGAATTTTTGGTGAAAATTCTGGGCAGTTTCTAGGCAGAATGTTTTTTTTCTTCTGTTTGTATTCATTGTAATAGTAGTTCATCTTGAACTTCTATATGTGTATTGTTGTTAATATGGATGAACTAGTTGAAGTTTTTGCACGGATGCAAGAAGCTAATCAAAAGGTTCGATTCTTGAGGCAACAAATGCAAGAAGATAAGAAGCAAAAACTTCACAACAAGAAAGTGTCTCTATCGAGAGAAGCTTCAATCCCAAGAAGGAGAGAGTGAAGTTAGTGCTGAAGAAGAAGAAGAGCAGACAAGTGTGTATGAATTGGATGCAAAAACAAACGAGGGAGTAAAGGTAGCCTCATTGGAGGTTGTTTCGATAGACAAACTACCATTACAAAATGAAGCAGCATCAATTCAAAAATGCATAGAGTTGAAGAAGAAAGACCATCCACGGCTTTCAAGCTCCAACAACAAAATTCGAGGTCGAATTTTCTCCGAACAAGGAGAGTATGATGCGAATACGCCAAGCTACTTCAACCAATATGCATCAAGCTACCTCAACCTAACCAAGCTATCTCTAATCAGTTTGTTTAACTATTGGTTATGGTTGGTTTTGAGATTAAAAATGTCATTAAAAGGGTTAACCAACATTAACCACCCTTTTACACTGTTATATGTATTTTGAACGATGGCCCGGTTTTGTTGTAAGCTTAACTAAAGATTAGTACTAATATAATCTTGCTAAGCAACGAAGGAAAGGAAGTTAATTAAGCTACTTAGTTTAATTAACGTTTTTGTAATTTTTCGGTTTTTGTAAACCCGGAATTATTTTGTTTAGCGTAAGTGCAAATTGGACGAACCATGCTTGGGGTTGCGAATCACACTTGGGACGTGTGAAAAGGGGTTCTTGAAGATCTTTTGAAGCTTCCCTTGCAAGCTAAGAGAAGCCCCCCCACTTGGTGATGAAAACCGGCCCTCCTTGCCCCAAAGTCAACAAAACACACAACAACACTATTCCTTCTTACATCTTTGTTGGATTAAGAGATCTTTGTTGTTTAATTGCTTTGTTTAATCACTTTGGTACTTAGATCTTTTTGAGATTGATTAGCTTGTAATATATATGTAATGGTGATCATAAATGAAAGTTAGTTTTCAGTTTTGATTTAAACTTTGTGTTTATTCGGTTTTTTTGGAGATTGAAAAATCCGAAATTCGTCTTGCGATTAAGAAGTGATCTTAATTTCGAAACCCTTGAGTTAAGTGAGTTAAACTTAATTTAAGAGAGAGTTAATATAATTAGTGAGTTTAAACTAATTAAATCCACTCTCAAAAACCTCCTAAATCAGTTTCTAAGTAAGATAAACTTCAAAACCGATTTAGAATCCTTAAGCATAAATAAGTGAGTAAAGCTTATCGAGCTTAGGTTACATTTTCATATACCATAATAAATAATAATAAATAATAAATAATAATAAATAATAAATAATAAATAATAAATAATAAATAATAAATAATAAATAATAAATAATAAATAATAAATAATAAATAATAAATAATAAATAATAAATAATAAATAATAAATAATAAATAATAATAAATAATAAATAATAAATAATAAATAATAAATAATAAATAATAAATATTAAATATTAAATATTAAATAATAAATAATAAATAATAAATAATAAATAATAAATAATAAATAATAAATAATAAATAATAAATAATAAATAATAAATAATAAATAATAAATAATAAATAATAAATAATAAATAATAAATAATAAATAATAATAATAAATAAAAAATTATAATAATAAATAATAAATAATAATAATATATAATAATAATAAAAAATAAAAATAACAAATAATAAATAATAAATAATAAATAATAATAAATAATTAATAATAATAATAAATAATAATAATAAAGAATAAATAACAAATAATAAATAATAAATAATAATAAATAATAAATAATAAATAATAATAAATAATAAATAAATAAAAATATATAATAAATAATAAATAATAATAAATAATAAATAAATAATAATAAAAAATAAATAATAATAACAAATAATAAATAATAATAAATAAATAATAAATAATAAATAAATAATAAATAATAATAAATAATTAATAATAATAATAAATAATAATAATAAAGAATAAATAACAAATAATAAATAATAAATAATAAATAATAAATAATAGATGATAAATAATAAATAATAAATAATAAATAATAAATAATAAATAATAAATAATAAATAATAAATAATAAATAATAAATAATAAATAATAAATAATAAATAATAAATAATAAATAATAAATAATAAATAATAAATAATAATAAATAATAATAAATAATAAATAATAAATAATAATTAATAAATAATAAATAATAAATAATAAATAATAAATAATAAATAATAAATAATAAATAATAAATAATAAATAATAAATAATAAATAATAAATAATAAATAATAAATAATAAATAATAAATAATAAATAATAAATAATAAATAATAAATAATAAATAATAAATAATAAATAATAAATAATAAATAATAATAATAATAAATAATAATAATAAAGAATAAATAACAAATAATAAATAATAAATAATAATAAATAATAAATAATAATAATAAATAATAATAATAAATAATAAATAACAAATAATAATAAATAATAAATAATAAATAATTGATGATAAATAATAAATAATAAATAATAAATAATAAATAATAAATAATAAATAATAAATAATAAATAATAAATAATAAATAATAAATAATAAATAATAAATAATAAATAATAAATAATAAATAATAAATAATAAATAATAAATAATAAATAATAATAAATAATAAATAATAAATAATAAATAATAAATAATAAATAATAAATAATAAATAATAAATAATAAATAATAAATAATAAATAATAAATAATAAATAATAAATAATTAATAATTAATAATAATAAATAATAAATAATTAATAATTAATAATAATAAATAATAAATAATAAATAAATAATAAATAAATAAATAATAATAAATAATAAATAATAATAATAATAAATAATAATAAATAATAAATAATAAATAATAAATAATAAATAATAAATAATAAATAATAAATAATAAATAATAAATATTAAATATTAAATATTAAATAATAAATAATAAATAATAAATAATAAATAATAAATTATAAATAATAAATAATAAATAATAAATAATAAATAATAAATAATAAATAATAAATAATAAATAATAAATAATAATAATAAATAAAAAATTATAATAATAAATAATAAATAATAATAATATATAATAATAATAAAAAATATATAATAAATAATAAATAATAAATAATAAATAATAATAATAATAATAATAAATAATTAATAATAAATAATAAATAATAAATAATAAATAATAAATAATAATAATAAATAATAATAATAATAATAATAATAATAATAAATAATAAATATAAAATAATAATAATAATAATAATAATAAATAATAATAATAATAATAATAATAATAATAATAATAATAATAATAAATAATAATAATAATAATAATAATAAATAATAATTATAATAAATGATAAATAATATGTAATAAAATAATAAAATAATAATAATAATAATAATAATAATAATAATAATAATAAATAACAAATAATAAATAATAATAATAATAATAAATAATTAGAATAATAATAATAATAATAAATAATAAATAATAATAATAATAAATAATTAGCATAATAATAATAATAATAATAATAATAATAAATAATAATAAATAATAAATAATAATAATAAATAATAATAATAATAATAAATAATAAATAATAAATACTAAATAAAAAATTATAAATAAAAAATTAATAAATAAAAAAATAAAAAAAATAAAAAATATAAATTCATCGTTATTATAATTATAATATTAATAATAATAATAATAACAATAGTAATAGTAATATTGAAAACAAAAATAATAATTACAACATTAGACAAGACTAAACTTATTTTTGCTGAACTGAACTTATTTTGGCTGAACTAAACTTATTTTTGCTGAACTGAACTTATTTTGGCTGAACTGAACTTATTTTTGCTGAACTGAACTTATTTTTACTTATTTTTGCTGAACTGAACTTATTTTTACTTATTTTTGCTGAACTGAACTTATTTTTACTTATTTTTGCTGAACTGAACTTATTTTTGCTGAACTGAACTTATTTTTACTTATTTTTGTTGAAAATAAGTCCAAAAGAACAGGGCCTTAGTAGAATTTTGGAATTAGCAACTGATTTCGTATCAGCTAATTGAATCAAATGAAACTTAAATGCATTCAACAAAACTAATTGAATCAAATTAAAGTCAAATGAAGTCAAACAAAGCTAATTGAATCAAATGAAGCTCAAATGCATTCTACAAATCTAATTGAATCAAATGAAACTCAAAATGCATTCAACAAAGCTAATTAAATCAAATGAAACTCAAATGCATTCAACAAAGCTAATTGAATCAAATGAAACTCAAATGCATTCAACAAAGCTAATTGAATATGTGAAACTCAAATGCATTCAACAAAGCTAATTGAATCAAATTAAAGTCAAATGAAGTCAAACAAAGCTAATTGAATCAAGTGAAACTCAAATGCATTCAACAAAACTAATTGAGTCAAACGAAAGTCAAACATGGCTAAATGAATCAAATGAAAATCAAATGCATTCAACAAAGCTAATTGAATCAAATGAAAGTCAAATGAAGTTAAACAAAGCTAATTCAATCAAATGAAACTTTAATGCATGCAACAAAGCGAATTGAATCAAATGAAACTCTAATGCATTCAACAAACCTAATTGAATCAAATTAAAGTCTGATATGGATCCGATAAGAAGATTGAAGATAAATAAATTAGTGGATCTTATGAATTATTGGGCTTGGATCATCTTACAATTGAAGGTTGTGAATAGTGCTTTGATGTTAATTTTATTTGTTAATGATCCATATGAGAGATGGTCATTTTCTACAAATCCTAGTTCTGTTAGGATTTGTGTTGTTTTCCTAGTTCTTGTAGGAATAGGACTCTTAATATCCTAATCCTAGTAGGATTAGAACTCCCTAGTTTTGTTAGGAGTCTAATAGGTTATAAATTCTAGTTGAGTTAGAAATCCAAATCCTAGTTGGATTAGGATTCTAATTGAGAGTAGTTATATCTTTAATAGGAGTCTAGTTAGTAGGCGCCAAGTTGAGATTGTTCTACTTGGTTTAGGAGTTTGCTATTTCTTTGTTATCTTTTATGTTTTCTAGTCCTAGTATAATTATGTATTTGTAATGCCTATATAAGGCTTTATTTCGATCATTAATAAAGGAGAGAATATAGAGAGTTTATGAAAGTTTATTTCGTGAGTTTAATTACTTACAAACCATTAATTAATATTCAGGAGTGTTTATTAATTAGTGTTAAACAACTTAATTCCAGGAGTGGTTTGAGTGTGTTTAAGAACCATTGAATTCAATTCAGGAGTGATTTGGATTTAGTGCTTGATTAATTAGGCCAGGAGTGACTTAATTGAATCAAAACCCTATTTGAGAGTTCAGGAGTGTTCAATCAAATAGTTCTATCCTTTTGCTCGAGTGATATTCGAGTGTGTTCCTTAAAGATTCAACCAAGAACCCATAAAGAACCAATCTTTCTTTCCAGATTCTTGGGATTTTGAAAACTTCACTAAAGTGTGGAATCACGTCCACATCAAAGTCAAATGCATTCAACAAAGCTAATTGAATCAAATGAAACTCAAATGCATTCAACAAAGTTAAATTGAATCAAATGAAACGCAAATGCATTCTACAAAGCTAATTGAATCAAATGAAACTCAAAATGCATTCAACAAAGCTAATTGAATCAAATGAAACTCAAATGCATTTAACAAAGCTAATTGAATCAAATTAAAGTCAAATGAAGTCAAACAAAGCTAATTGAATCAAGTGAAACTCAAATGCATTTAACAAAGCTAATTGAATTAAATGAAACTCAAATGCAATCAACAAAGCTAATTGAATCAAATGAAACTCAAATGCATTCAACAAAGCTAATTGAATCAAATGAAAGTCAAAAGCAATCAACAAAGCTAATTGAATCAAATGAAACTCAAATGCATTCAACAAAGCTAATTGAATCAAATTAAAGTCAAATGCATTCAACAAAGTTAATTGAATCAAATGAAACTCAAATGCATTCAACAAAGCTAATTGAATCAAATGAAAGTCAAATGAAGTTAAACAAAGCTAATTCAATCAAATGAAACTTTAATGCATGCAACAAAGCTAATTGAATCAAATGAAACTCTAATGCATTCAACAAACCTAATTGAATCAAATTAAAGTCAAATGCATTCAACAAAGCTAATTGAATCAAATGAAACTCAAATGCATTCAACAAAGCAAATTGAATCAAATGAAACGCAAATGCATTCTACAAAGCTAATTGAATCAAATGAAACTCAAATGCATTCAACAAAGCTAATTGAATCAAATGAAACTCAAATGCATTTAACAAAGCTAATTGAATCAAATTAAAGTCAAATGAAGTCAAACAAAGCTAATTGAATCAAGTGAAACTCAAATGCATTTAACAAAGCTAATTGAATTAAATGAAACTCAAATGCAATCAACAAAGCTAATTGAATCAAATGAAACTCAAATGCATTCAACAAAGCTAATTGAATCAAATGAAAGTCAAATGCAATCAACAAAGCTAATTGAATCAAATGAAACACAAATGCATACAACAAAGCTAATTGAATCAAATTAAAGTCAAATGCATTCAACAAAGCTAATTGAATCAAATGAAACTCAAATGCATTCAACAAATCTAATTGAATCAAATGAATCTCAAATGCATTCTACAAATCTAATTGAATCAAATGAAACTCAAAATGCATTCAACAAAGCTAATTAAATCAAATGAAACTCAAATGCATTCAACAAAGCTAATTGAATCAAATGAAACTCAAATGCATTCAACAAAGCTAATTGAATCAAGTGAAACTCAAATGCATTCAACAAAGCTAATTGAATCAAATTAAAGTCAAATGAAGTCAAACAAAGCTAATTGAATCAAGTGAAACTCAAATGCATTCAACAAAGCTAATTGAGTCAAACGAAAGTCAAACATGGCTAAATGAATCAAATGAAAATCAAATGCATTCAACAAAGCTAATTGAATCAAATGAAACTCAAATGAATTCAACAAAGCTAATTGAATATAATGAAACTCAAATGCAATCAACAAAGCTAATTGAATCAAATGAAACTCAAATGCATTCAACAAAGCTAATTGAAACAAATGAAACTCAAAATTTATTCAACAAAGCTAATTGAATCAAATGAAACTCAAATGCATTCAACAAAACTAATTGAATTAAATTAAAGTCAAATGAAGTCAAACAAAGCTAATTGAATCAAATGAAGCTCAAATGCATTCTACAAATCTAATTGAATCAAATGAAACTCAAAATGCATTCAACAAAGCTAATTAAATCAAATGAAACTCAAATGCATTCAACAAAGCTAATTGAATCAAATGAAACTCAAATGCATTCAACAAAGCTAATTGAATATGTGAAACTCAAATGCATTCAACAAAGCTAATTGAATCAAATTAAAGTCAAATGAAGTCAAACAAAGCTAATTGAATTAAGTGAAACTCAAATGCATTCAACAAAACTAATTGAGTCAAACGAAAGTCAAACATGGTTAAATGAATCAAATGAAAATCAAATGCATTCAACAAAGCTAATTGAATCAAATGAAAGTCAAATGAAGTTAAACAAAGCTAATTCAATCAAATGAAACTTTAAGGCATGCAACAAAGCTAATTGAATCAAATGAAACTCTAATGCATTCAACAAACCTAATTGAATCAAATTAAAGTCAAATGCATTCAACAAAGCTAATTGAATCAAATGAAACTCAAATGCATTCAACAAAGCAAATTGAATCAAATGAAACGCAAATGCATTCAACAAAGCTAATTGAATCAAATGAAACACAAATGCATTCAACAAAGCTAATTGAATCAAATGAAACTCAAATGCATTTAACAAAGCTAATTGAATCAAATTAAAGTCAAATGAAGTCAAACAAAGCTAATTGAATCAAGTGAAACTCAAATGCATTTAACAAAGCTAATTGAATTAAATGAAACTCAAATGCAATCAACAAAGCTAATTGAATCAAATGAAACTCAAATGCATTCAATAAAGCTAATTGAATCAAATTAAAGTCAAACAAAGCTAATTGAATCAAATTAAAGTCAAATGAAGTCAAACAAAGCTAATTGAATCAAGTGAAACTCAAATGCATTTAACAAAGCTAATTGAATTAAATGAAACTCAAATGCAATCAACAAAGCTAATTGAATCAAATGAAACTCAAATGCAATCAACAAAGCTAATTGAATCAAATGAAACTCAAATGCATTCAACAAAGTTAATTGAATCAAATTAAAGTCAAATGCATTCAACAAAGCTAATTGAATCAAATGAAACTCAAATGCATTCAACAAAGCTAATTGAATCAAATGAAACTTAAATGCATTCTACAAATCTAATTGAATCAAATGAAACTCAAAATGCATTCAACAAAGCTAATTAAATCAAATGAAACTCAAATGCATTCAACAAAGCTAATTGAATCAAACGAAAGTCAAACATGGCTAAATGAATCAAATGAAAATCAAATGCATTCAACAAAGCTAATTGAATCAAATGAAAGTCAAATGAAGTTAAACAAAGCTAATTCAATCAAATGAAACTTTAATGCATGCAACAAAGCTAATTGAATCAAATGAAACTCTAATGCATTCAACAAACCTAATTGAATCAAATTAAAGTCAAATGCATTCAACAAAGCTAATTGAATCAAATGAAACTCAAATGCATTCAACAAAGCAAATTGAATCAAATGAAACGCAAATGCATTCTACAAAGCTAATTGAATCAAATGAAACTCAAATGCATTCAACAAAGCTAATTGAATCAAATGAAACTCAAATGCATTTAACAAAGCTAATTGAATCAAATTAAAGTCAAATGAAGTCAAACAAAGCTAATTGAATCAAATGAAACTCAAATGCATTCAACAAAGCTAATTGAATTAAATGAAACTCAAATGCATTCAAGAAAGCTAATTGAATCAAATGAAACTCAAATGCATTCAACAAAGCTAATTGAATCAAATGAAAGTCAAATGCAATCAACAAAGCTAATTGAATCAAATGAAACTCAAATGCATACAACAAAGCTAATTGAATCAAATTAAAGTCAAATGCATTCAACAAAGCTAATTGAATCAAATGAAACTCAAATGCATTCAACAAAGCTAATTGAATCAAATGAAACTCAAATGCATTCAACAAAGCTAATTGAATCAAATGAAACTCAAAATGCATTCAACAAAGCTAATTAAATCAAATGAAACTCAAATGCATTCAACAAAGCTAATTGAATCAAATGAAACTCAAATGCATTCAACAAAGCTAATTGAATCAAATGAAACTCAAATGCATTCAACAAAGCTAATTGAATCAAATGAAAGTCAAATGAAGTCAAACAAAGCTAATTGAATCAAATGAAACTCAAATGCATTCAACAAAGCTAATTGAATCAAATGAAAGTCAAATCATACAAAGCTAAATGAATCAAATGAAAATCAAATGCATTCAACAAAGCTAATTGAATCAAATGAAACTCAAATGAATTCAACAAAGCTAATTGAATCAAATGAAACTCAAATGCAATCAACAAAGCTAATTGAATCAAATGAAACTCAAATGCATTCAACAAAGCTAATTGAATCAAATGAAACTCAAAATGCATTCAACAAAGCTAATTGAATCAAATGAAACTCAAATGCATTCAACAAAACTAATTGAATCAAATAAAAGTCAAATGAAGTCAAACAAAGCTAATTGAATCAAATGAAACTCAGATGCATTCAACAAAGCAAATTGAATCAAATGAAACTCAAAATGCATTCAACAAAGCTAATTGAATCAAATGAAACTCAAATGCATTCAACAAAGCTAATTGAATCAAATGAAAGTCAAATGCATTCAACAAAGCTAATTGAATCAAATGAAACTCAAATGCATTCAACAAAGCTAATTGAATCAAATTAAAGTCAAATGAAGTCAAACAAAGCTAATTGAATCAAGTGAAACTCAAATGCATTCAACAAAGCTAATTGAATCAAATGAAAGTCAAATGCATTCACAAAGCTAATTGAATCAAATGAAAATCAAATGCATTCAACAAAGCTAATTGAATCAAATGAAAGTCAAATGAAGTTAAACAAAGCTAATTGAATCAAATGAAACTTTAATGCATTCAAACAAAGCTAATTGAATCAAATGAAACTCTAATGCATTCAACAAACCTAATTGAATCAAATTAAAGTCAAATGCATTCAACAAAGCTAATTGAATCAAATGAAACTCAAATGCATTCAACAAAGCAAATTGAATCAAATGAAACGCAAATGCATTCAACAAAGCTAATTGAATCAAATGAAACACAAATGCATTCAACAAAGCTAATTGAATCAAATGAAACTCAAATGCATTTAACAAAGCTAATTGAATCAAATTAAAGTCAAATGAAGTCAAACAAAGCTAATTGAATCAAATGAAACTCAAATGCATTCAACAAAGCTAATTGAATCAAATGAAACTCAAATGCAATCAACAAAGCTAATTGAATCAAATGAAACTCAAATGCATTCAACAAAGCTAATTGAATCAAATGAAAGTCAAATGCATTAAACAAAGCTAATTGAATCAAATTAAAGTCAAATGCAAGTCAAACAAAGCTAATTGAATCAAATGAAACTCAAATGCATTCAACAAAGCTAATTGAATCAAATGAAACTCAAATGCATTCAACAAAGCTAATTGAATCAAATGAAACTCAAATGCATTCAACAAAGCTAATTGAATCAAATTAAACTCAAATGCATTCAACAAAGCTAATTGAATCAAATGAAACTCAAATGCATTCAAGAAAGCTAATTGAATCAAATGAAACTCAAATGCATTCAACAAAGCTAATTGAATCAAATGAAACTCAAATGCATTCAACAAAGCTAATTGAATCAAATGAAACTCAAATGCATTCAACAAAGCTAATTGAATCAAATGAAAGTCAAATGAAGTCAAACATAGCTAATTGAATCAAATGAAACTCAAATGCATTCAACAAAGCTAATTGAATCAAATGAAAGTCAAATGAAGTCAAACAAAGCTAATTGAATCAAATGAAACTCAAATGCATTCAACAAAGCTAATTGAATCAAATGAAACTCAAATGCATTCAACAAAACTAATTGAATCAAATGAAAGTCAAATGCATTCAACAAAGCTAATTGAATCAAATGAAACTCAAATGCATTCAACAAAGCTAATTGAATCAAATGAAATCAAACAAAAGCTAATTGAATCAAATGAAAGTCAAACAAAGCAAAGCTAATTAAATCAAATGAAAGTCAAAATGAAGTCAAACAAAGCTAATAGAATCAAATGAAACTCAAATGCATTCAACAAAGCTAATTGAATCAAATGAAAGTCAAATGAAGTCAAACAAAGCTAATTGAATCAAATGAAACTCAAATGCATTCAACAAAGCTAATTGAATCAAATGAAAGTCAAATGCATCATGAAAGCTAATTGAATCAAATGAAACTCAAATGCATTCAACAAAGCTAATTGAATCAAATGAAAGTCAAATGAAGTCAAAAAAAGCTAATTGAATCAAATGAAACTCTAATGCATTCAACAAAGCTAATTGAATCAAATGAAACTCAAATGCATTCAACAAAGCTAATTGAATCAAATGAAACTCGAATGCATTCAACAAAGCTAATTGAATCAAATGAAACTCAAATGCATTCAAACAAAGCTAATTGAATCAAATGAAACGTCAAATGCATTCTAAAGCTAATTGAATCAAATGAAAGTCAAAATGAGTCAACAAAGCTAATTGAATCAAATGAAACTCAAATGCAGTCCAACAAAGCTAATTGAATCAAATGAAACTAAAATGCATTCAAAAAACCTAATTGAATCAAATGAAATTCAAATGCAATCAACAAAACTAATTGAATCAAATGAAACTCAAATGCATTCAACAAAGCTAATTGAATCAAATGAAACTCAAATGCATTCAACAAAGCTAATTAAATCAAATGAAACTCAAATGCATTCAACAAAGCTAATTGAATCAAATGAAAGTCAAATGCATTCAACAAAGCTAATTGAATCAAATGAAACTCAAATGCATTCAACAAAGCTAATTGAATCAAATGAAAGTCAAATGCATTCAACAAAGCTAATTGAATCAAATGAAACTCAAATGCATTCAACAAAGCTAATTGAATCAAATGAAAGTCAAATGAAGTCAAACAAAGCTAATTGAATCAAATGAAACTCAAATGCATTCAACAAAGCTAATTGAATCAAATGAAACTCAAATGCATTCAACAAAGCTAATTGAATCAAATGAAACTCAAATGCAATCAACAAAGCTAATTGAATCAAAAGAAACTCAAATGCATTCAACAAAGCTAATTGAATCAAATGAAAGTCAAATGCAATCAACAAAGCTAATTGAATCAAATGAAACTCAAATGCATTCAACAAAGCTAATTGAATCAAATGAAAGTCAAATGCATTCAACAAAGCTAATTGAATCAAATGAAACTCAAATGCATTCAACAAAGCTAATTGAATCAAATGAAACTCAAATGCATTCAACAAAGCTAATTGAATCAAATGAAACTCAAATGCATTCAACAAAGCTAATTAAATCAAATGAAAGTCAAATGAAGTCAAACAAAGCTAATTGAATCAAATGAAACTCAAATGCATTCAACAAAGCTAATTGAATCAAATGAAACTCAAATGCATTCAACAAAGCTAATTGAATCAAATTAAAGTCAAATGAAGTCAAACAAAGCTAATTGAATCAAATGAAAGTCAAAAAAAAAATAGCTAATGAATCAAATGAAACTCAAATGCATCCAACAAAGCTAATTGAATCAAATGAAAGTCAAATGCATATTCAAAAAGCTAATTGAATCAAATGAAAGTCAAATGCATTCAACAAAGCTAATTGAATCAAATGAAACTCAAATGAATTCAACAAAGCTAATTGAATCAAATGAAACTCAAATGAAATCAACAAAGCTAATTGAATCAAATGAAACTCAAATGCATTTGAATATGATTGCACGTCCAAGTTGAAAGAGCAACCAAGAATTCCGAGCAAAGGTTCGAACTTGAATGAATAATGAAGTCCGAAAATTATGATTAAGTCACCGGATATGATAATTAAAATAAACACTCTTGAATATTTTAATTAACTCTTAATCTCACTTACACCACTCCCGGAATAAAGTAGATTAAACACTAAGTAAATAATCACTCCCGAAAATTACTCAATGGCCGAAAGTAATTGATCACACAATTAAATTCAATAACAAAGTTTTTAGGTAAATCTCACATGCCTTGAATGATAGCATGGAACTATTATTTATAATAGAATAAACTTGTCCTCCAAGGACCAAGCAAGGGCCGAAAATCAGCCATAAGAATTAAGGAAACATTCCTTAATTCCTTACATCTTAATCCCTTGATTCTAGGAGAGAATAAAGGAGTAAATAAGGAAACAACCAAATCAGCCCCCAATCCCCCTTACACGCCTAAATACATAAGGAAACCAAGAAATAAGGAAAGGTATTACAACTCAATGACAACTTGCAAACTTGGAGCACAAGGACCAAATCACACGCCTAATGACACGCCTATCTTGGTCGAAATATCACAAGATATTTTCGGACCTTTATTTGCTGAAAATTAAAGACTTAATTAAAATAACTAAGACTCTAGAAATGGTGTCACCTTCAAGCTTCATCAATGGAATCATCGTCCCACTTAAGAAATGACACAAATGAGGAGTTTGAATTTAACTTGAACCCGAACACTTCAAGGACTAAACAAATCGGATCATTTGGAGCTTGACCTTGACCTTGACTTGTATCATTCTCCCCCTCTTCAAAAGAATTTGTCCTCAAATTTTCATCATCTAAATAAGGACTAAGATCACCAACATTGAAGGTTGCACTCACACCTCCATAATCACTTGGAAGCTCGATCTTATAAGCACTTTCATTAATCACATCAATAACTTTGAATGGACCATCGGCTCTAGGCATAAGTTTGTTCTTCCTTCTACTTGGAAACCGTTCTTTCCTCAAATGAATCCAAACCAAATCGCCAATCCGAAATTTCGGTTGTCTTCTATGCTTGTTGGCTCGTTCCTTTGTATTGAGTATTCATCTTCTCAATTCGTGCTTTCACTTGCTCACAAGTCTTCTTAAAGGCTTCCAACCTCTTCTTTGAATCAACATGAATTTCGGATTTAGTTAGTGACACAAAATCAATAGGAAGGAAAGGATTGATACCATAGACCACCTCAAATGGAGACTTAGAAGTAGTAGAAGAATGAGCTCGATTATAAGCAAACTCGGCGTGAGCTAGCTTTATATCCCAATCCTTTTGTGTCTTACTCACTAAGCCACGTAGCAAAGCTCCAAGAGTTCTATTAGTTACTTCGGTTTGACCATCCGTTTGAGGATGATGACTTGTGCTAAAGAGTAACTTAGTTCCCACCATCTTCCATAAGCTCCTCCAAAAATGACTAAGGAACTTTGTATCACGATCACTAACAATACTTCTAGGAATACCATGCAATCGAATAATCTCTTTGAAGTACAAATCCGCCACATGCAAAGCATCATCGATTTTATGCATAGGAACAAAATGAGCCATTTTCGAAAATCGATCCACCACCACCATAATGGCGTCCTTCCCCCTTTGAGTTCTTGGTAATCCTACAATGAAATCCATACTCACACTATCCCAAGGTGTATCGAGTACGGGTAATGGAGTATAAAGGCCTTTATGGAAGGTACTCTTCGACCTTTGACAAGTAGCACACTTACTAACCACCATATGAACATCCCTCATCATGTTAGGCCAATAAAAACTCTCATTCAAAGTGTCTAATGTCTTTTGAACACCGAAATGACCAGCCACCCCTCCACTATGAACTTCCCTCACAAGCAACTCCCTCACGCCACTCTTAGGAATGCATAGCTTGTTTCCCTTAAACAAAAATCCCTCTTGTAACACAAACAAACCACTAGGGCTCTTAAAAGACTCACGAAAATCATCATCATTATCATATAAATCCTTTAAGTGTTCAAACCCCAACACCCTTGCATCAACCATGGCCAAAAGATAAGAACGCCTAGAAAGGGCATCCGCAACAATATTATTCTTACCTTCCTTATACTTAGGACGAAAATGTGAAGGCTTGTAGGAATTCAACCCACTTAGCATGCCTATGGTTGAGCTTTTGCTGTCCATGGATGTATTTGAGTGCTTCATGATCCGAATGAAGAATGAAAGGCTTGGGCCTCAAGTAATGAGACCAATGATCCAAGGCTCTCACAATTGCATAGAATTCACGATCATAGTTGGAGTAGTTGAGTTTGGCGCCACTCAACTTCTCACTAAAGTAGGCAATGGGCCTCCTTTCTTGAAGCAAAACCGCCCCAACTCCAAGTCCACTAGCATCACACTCAACTTCGAACAACTTGTTGAAATCCGGCAAGGCAAGGATAGGAGCGTTGCATAAAGTAACTCCTTGACTTCATCAAACGCCTTTTGAGCATGAGAGTTCCATGAAAACTCCCCTTTCTTCATCAAATCCGTGATTGGTGCCATGATAGTTGAGAAATTTCGGATGAATCTTCTATAAAAGGAAGCTAGACCATGAAAGCTTCGACATTCATGAGCACTTGTAGGCGCCAACCATGAAGACATGGCCTTGACTTTTTCCGGATCCACATGAACTCCATCCCTAGACACAATGTAACCAAGAAAAGCAATACTAGGAACAAGAAAATCACACTTTTTCCATTTTTCCATACAACTTTTGCTCTCTTAATTTTTCAAATAAAGCTCTCAAGTGAAGTAAATGAGACTCAACACTAGTACTATATACAAGAATATCATCTAAATAGACAACAATAAACTTGTTAAGAAAGGGACGTAGTACCTCATTCATAAGTCTCATAAATGAACTAGGAGCATTGCAAAGACCAAAGGGCATCACCATCCACTCATATAGACCTTGTTTGGTCTTGAAAGCGGTTTTCCATTCATCTCCTTCCCGAATTCTCATTTGATGATAACCACTCCTCAAATCAATCTTCGAAAAAATCGAAGCTCCATGTAGCTCATCAAGCATGTCCTCTAATCTAGGCATAGGAAAACGATACTTGATTGTTATGTTGTTGACGGCTCTACTATCAATACACATCCTCCAAGTACCATCTTTCTTAGGAAAAAGCAAAGCGGGAACGACACATGGACTCATGCTTTCTCTCACATAGCCTCGGTCAATCAACTCTTCAATTTGCTTTTGTAGCTCCTTAGAAGCTACGGGATCACATCTATACGCCGGCTTATTTGGCAAAGGTGCGCCTGGTACAAGATCAATGGCATGCTCAATGCCTCTCAATAATGGTAATCCTTGAGGCAATTCCTCCGGAAATACATCACAAAATTCGTCCAATAATGCTGCAAGTTTCGGATTGCTAGAAGAAACATCATTAGTCAAAGCAAGTTTAACATATAAAGCATAACAATGTCCTTCCAACTCTACCTCTTTCTCGAATTCTTTGGCCGAAAGAAACAAGTTTTGTTTCCCTTGACCCACCTTCTTGGGTGCCATGGAACTAGGAGACAAAGGAACCAACCGAATCCTTTTTGAACCCATCAAAACCGTGTACACATTGGTTTCACCTTCATGAACAACTTTTCGATCATATTGCCAAGGTCTACCAAGAAGAAGATGACAAGCACTCATGGGTAGAACATCACCCCACATCTCATCTTTGTAACCTCCAATAGAAAATGTCACAAGAGCTTGCTTTTTCACTAACAAACCCGTTTTGTCATCCAACCAACTCAACTTATAAGGATGTGGATGGTCTCTAACAATCAAATTCAACTTAGAAACCACATTAGAAGCAACCACATTCGTACATGAACCACTGTCAATAATTACATTACATGTAAACTCACCAATTCGACATCTAGTATGAAACAAGTTTTCTCTTTGATCATGGTTAGGAGAATGATCAACATGCAAAGTTCTCCTAACAACCCCAAGCATCCTAGACTCATCTTCGGCATATGCAATCTCATTATCATCACTTTCACATTCTTCCTCCTTTTCACACATAGTTATACGTTCTTTCTTCCTCCTCTTATGGTCCATGTATTGTCTCATCGTTAAGGTCTTCCTAGATGGACAATTACTAGCAATATGACCCCTCCCTTGACACTTAAAACACTTTCGGGTTTCCTCCCATTTTTCTTTAGGAATCACCAATTTAGGACGGTCCCCCTTTTGTTCCCCCTTAGAAGGATTATCTTTTTTTCAAAGGTTTTAGAAGAGTTAGAAGAAGAAGAAGGGGACGAAAGAAGAAAAAGAGTTGGTCTTATTATGGCCGAATTTTCCCCCATATGGTTTCTTTTCCTCCAATTCATGCCTTTCAAATTTTAAAGCCAATCGACACACATCATCAAAAGTACTATAATTCGACACATCAACCTTTCTAGCAATAGATTTATTAAGTCCATTAACAAACCTAGCAATTTTCTCTTGTTCGACTTCATCAACATCACAAATCAAACACGACTTGTCAAATTCAACCATATAATCATGCACACTCGACACATCTTGAGTCAAAGAATTCTTTCTCATATATTGTCGTTGAATAAAATCACTTGGAACAAACTTCTCATGCAATTTCCTTTTAAGCTTAGTCCAACTTTTAAGCTTAGGTTTCCCAAGTCTTGCCCTTTTTGCCTTTAGACTTTCTAACCAAATTCCAGCATACTTAGTTAGTCTAATTGTGGCAATTTTATAACGTTTCTCATCATCAAACCCCTTATAATCACAAATTTTCTCAAGTTGACGAATCCATTCAAGTAAATCCTCAGGACTAGAATCACCAGTAAAGTCATCTAGTTTAATCCCCCTATCATTATCATAAGTCGGTTTAACAATTTTAACCTCTTCAACATCAGATTCATAGTCAACATGATTAGGGTCGTTTTTATTGTTCACTTTACCCTTAAGAATGTTATGAGCTCTTGTTAATCTTTCCCTTTTTCCCTTTCCTCATTTTGAGTGTTAAAGAGTTTCTCAATAAGAGCTTTTAGTTCAGCCAATTCCGACATTATAACCCAATTAAGATGCTACGTCACAGAAGAAATAGCAAGCCACAACCACACACAAATCCCCAACAAAGGATCGACAAAGTAGAAGCACTTACCAATGAAAGAAGAATCCCTTCTATCCTCACCCTCCTGGAAAAATCTGATACCAACTGATATGATTGCACGTCCAAGTTGAAAGAGCAACCAAGAATTCCGAGCAAAGGTTCGAACTTGAAGAATTAGTGAAGTCCGAAAATTATGTCTTAAGTCACCAGATATGATAATTAAAATAAACACTCCTGATGATGCGGATCCAAAGGCATCAAGTCAAGAAGAGCCGGTTTTACTTTTGATGGAACACATGGGTTTCAATTTGATGGCTAACAAGCATGCATTTGTGTCGTGTGTCACATGGCTCGTGGAAGAAACTGATTAGCATTTTTAAATTAGTGTCATTATTAGTTTAAAATGTTAGTTAATTAGTTGAGTTGTTTCTAGTTCAATAAAAGTCCGAAAATTCCTTAGAGATTTCGGTGATTAGGTGTTTAGTTGTCATGGTTGTATTTTAGGGAAGTTTCCTTAATTTGGTAGATTGGAGTGGCGTGCAAGGTAGCAGCCTTGGGCGTGTGTTTAAGTTGTAATTAAGGAAAGTACTTGTTGTCTTTCCTTAAGTTAGAGTTTCCTTAAGTTTAGCTTGATTCTAGGCTAGAATTAAGGAGGAGATACTTTCCTAAATTGATGGTGAATGCCGTGTGGTTTGGTATGCTTGAGGAGCAAGGTTTTCTTGCTTACTCCTTATAAATAATAGGCGCCTAACCTCTTCAATGGTTAGAGTGATTTTATGATTAAATATTGTTATTGTTTGTGAGTTAATTCATAAGCAAATCTTCCATTAATTGATATTCAGGAGTGTTTATTAATTAGTGTTTAAACAACTTAATTCCAGGAGTGGTTTGAGTGTGTTTAAGATTCTTGTGAGTGTTTCAGGAGTGATCATTCATTAAGAAATATCCCTTGTTACTTGCTCTTATTTTCGGATTTCTTCATTGTCCTTATTCAAGTTGGCGTGTGTTTTTGAGTGTTTAACTATCCTAGTTGAGCATTCATATCAAGTGGTATCAGAGCTTGAAGAGGAAGGGACGTTTCGTGGCTGTTTCGATCATCCCAGTACAAACAGTTTTCTGGTGAGTTTTGTTTCCACTCGTTCTCCCTATTTAGAACGTCTTCTGGGGTGATTCTTGAGCCTAAACTGGTCTATGCCAAGTCTAGTTTACTGTTCTAAAATTTCGTGAGATTTGGAGTTCGTTTGATATGGTTTTTAGATATTTCTTGTGAGTCGTGTTATTTTAGTACGAATCTGGCGCGACTGACTTTGAAGAAAAACTGGGAGCATCCTATTTCGAATTTTTGAATAATTCCAATTGGAGGTGTCTTATAAGATCCCAAATTTACTGGTGCTAAAATTTGGTAATTTTTTACCACTTGTGGAATCTGCAGTTTATTAGTGAAGTTAGGTCAGTTTTCTTGTTGTGATTGTTATAATGTCGAGTGAAATGGAAAAACTAGCTAAGGCTATAGAGGACATAGCTAAGATGCAATTTGATTTCCAAGCAAAATATAATGCTGATTCGAATCATGTTAGTAGACTTGAAACTAGAATGGATGCTATAACTTCTATTATCACTAAGAAGTTGGATAAAAACAGTGTTGATTACATTGGACTTTCGGATGAAGAGGATGAAGTTAGGGTTGTTAAACCTAATTTCAATGATGATAGGGGATTAAAATTGGATGATTTCACTGGTGATTCTAATCCGGAGGATTTACTTGAGTGGATTCGACAATTGGAGAAGGTGTGTGATTATAGGGGGTTTGATGATCAAAAGAGATTCAAGATAGCCTCGGTTAGATTGACCAAGTATGCTGGTATTTGGCTCGAAAATTTGAAGGCAAAACGTGCAAGAAAGAAGAAAGACAAGCTTAGTAGTTGGACTAAATTGAAAGAGAAGCTCAAGGAGAAATTTTTGCCAAGTGATTACGAGCAAAAACGGTACATAAAGTTGACTACTTTGTGTCAAGATACGTTGAGTGTGCATGAGTACACTATGGAATTTGATAAACCGTGCCTTATTTGTGACATAGAAGAAAGGGAAGCAATGAAAATTGCTCGTTACATCAAAGGCTTGAACCGTCCTATTGCAAGGAAGGTAGAGGTGTCAACTTACACTACGTTTGATGAAGCATGTAGATTGGCGCTTAAATTTGAATCTCATGAGAACGAGGACAAACCGAAAACTTCCTATGCTAAATCTGGTAACTCGTTCAAACCTTCTTCTTCTTATTCTTCTTATTCATCTTCTAACAAGAACTATGAAGGGTATAAGAAAGAACATGCAACGAAAGATGATAAAAGGGTCGAAAAACGAAAGTTTTCGTTCCTAGGGAAAAGTTTGAAGAAAATCGGAAGTGTTTCAAGTGCCAAGGAAGAGGACACATTGCTAGTAATTGTCCAACAAAGAAAGCTCTCACCATGAGGCAATACATGGAATTGAATGAAGAAGAGGAGTTGTACGAATTTGTGCCTAGAGATGACACGGTTGAGAGTGAGGAGGAAGATGCATATGCCGAAGATGACAAGTAGGCTTATTGGTGTTGTTAGGAGGGTTTTACATGTTGATTACCTTCCAAGCAAAGAACAAAGGGAAAACTTGTTCCATACTCGTTGCAAAGTGGGTGAAAACATTGTAACATGATCATTGATAGTGGGTCTTGTACCAATGTAGTGGCGGCGAGATTTGGTGAGCAAATTGAGTCTTATTGTGAGAGATCATCCACACCCCTACAAGTTGAGTTGGCTTGATGATACGGGACTTAGGGTGAAGAAGCAAGCATTACTTTCTTTCTCCATAGGGAATTACAAGGACGAACTATGGTGTGATGTACTTCCCATGAATGCTTGTCACATTTTACTCGGGAGACCATGGCAATTTGATAGAAAGGTGATACATGAAGGGGACTCCAATGTGTATACAGTTTCGGTGGGTTCCAAGAAGATTAGGTTGCATCCTTTGGCTCCTAGTGCCGTGATTCACAAGAAGGAAGAGAAAAGACTAGTTTGTTTCTTTCTTTCAAAGAGTTCGAGAAAGAGATTGAAGATGAGGGCGTGTGCTATGCTTTAGTCATCAAACATGCTTTGTTGCAAGTGAAGTGAAGCCAAGTAATCCACAACTTGATTCACTCATGAAGGAATTTTGTGATGTATTTCCGGAAGACCTTCCACAAGGGCTGCCACCCTTAAGGGGAATTGAACATGCCATTGATTTAGTTCCGGGAGCTCCTTTGCCTAATAAACCTGCTTATAGGTGTGATCCAAGTGCTTCCAAAGAGCTTCAACGACAAATTGAAGAATTGATCGAAAGGGGGTATGTAAGAGAGAGCATGAGTCCTTGTGCGGTTCCCGCTTTACTTGTGCCTAAGAAAGATGGTACATGGAGAATGTGCATTGATAGTAGGGCCGTGAACAATATCCTTTGTGAAGTATAGATTTCCCATGCCGAGATTGGAGGATATGCTTGATGAACTCAATGGAGCTTCGATTTTCTCAAAAATCGATCTTAGAAGTGGTTATCATCAAATGAGGATTCGAGAAGGGGATGAGTGGAAAACGACATTCAAGACTAAACAAGGTCTTTATGAATGGATGGTAATGCCTTTTGGCTTATGCAACGCCCCTAGTTCTTTCATGCGACTTATGAATGAGGTACTTCGTTCCTTTTTAAACAAATTTGTTGTTGTTTATTTGGATGATATCCTTGTTTATAGTAAGAGTGTTGATGATCATTTGATACATTTGAGGAGTTTGTTTGAGAAGCTTAGAGAACAAAAACTTTTCGGCAAGATGGAAAAGTGTGAGTTCCTTGTGTCGAGCATAGCGTTTCTTGGTTACATTGTTTCCAAGGAAGGAGTTCATGTTGATCCTTCGAAAGTGCAAGCAATTTCTTCATGGCTGGTCCCTACTAATGCTAGTGAATGTCGAAGCTTCCATGGTTTGGCTTCGTTCTATAGAAGATTCATTCGAAACTTCTCTTCCATTATGGCTCCTATCACGGCTTTGTTGAAGAAAGGTGAGTTTGAATGGTCTCCTTTGGCGCAAAAAGCTTTTGAAGAAGTGAAAGAGAAGTTGTGTAGTGCTCCTATACTTGCCTTGCCGGATTTCAAAAAATTGTTCGAGGTAGAGTGTGATGCAAGTGGATTGGGAATTGGTCTTTGTTTTGATCCAAGAGAAGCGCCCTATCTCATACTTTAGTGAGAAGCTCAATGGTGCCAAGTTGAACTACTCTAATTATGAACGTGAGTTTTATGCTATTGTTCGAGCTTTGGACCATTGGTCACATTATTTGAGGCCTAAACCATTCATCCTTCATTCGGATCATGAGGCGCTCAAACACATTCATGGCCAACAAAAAACTCAATCATAGGCATGCCAAGTGGGTCGAGTTTCTCCAATCTTTCACCTTCTCTTCCAAGTATAAAGAAGGAAAGAGCAACATTGTGGCAGATGCACTTTCAAGGAGATCTTATTTGCTAGCTATGGTGGATGCAAGGGTAATGGGGTTCGAACACTTGAAGGAGCTTTATAAAGAAGATGATGACTTTGGTTCGATTTTTGCTGCTCCTAAAGGGTTGTTCATGGTTCAAGAGGGTTTTCTTTTTAAAGGAAACAAGTTGTGTGTCCCAAAGTGCAAGGTACGTGAGCTTCTAGTTCGTGAAGTGCATAGTGGAGGTATTGCTGGTCATTTTGGCATTCAAAAGACACTTGATACTTTGAGTGAACATTTTTATTGGCCTAGCATGATCAAAGATGTGCATATGGTAGTGATGCATGGCTCGTGCAAAGATTACTTCACCAACTATCTTTATTTGCTTTATTAGAATTGTTGCATGGTTTTACTTTACTCTTGAAGTAGAGGTTTTACATGTGACCAAAAATATGTCATTTTATTTTGTTAGTTAAGTTAGTTGAGTTGTTTAAGCTTAATAAATCCGAAAATACTTAATGAAATTTCGGTGCATTAGAAGGTTTTGTCATGGTTGTATTTTAGGAAAGTCTAGTGTTCCTTGAGTTGTAAGGCGTGCAAGGGAATGCCCTAGCTGCTGCCGTGTGGTTTTCTTATTTAAGGAAAGTGTTGCATCTCTTTCCTTAAAGCTTTTTGTTTCCTTAAAATAAGGCTAGATTCTAGGCTTTGGTTTAGGGGAAACTTTCCTAAATTACTACTAGTAGGGCGTGAGATGTAAAGTCTTGGACGGCAAGAGTTGGTTGTTGCTCCTAGCCTTATAAATAGGCGCCTAAGTTAATAAAGAAAATCAGAGATTTGAGTGATTTTGAGAAAAAGAATTCGAGTGCTTGTTGCATTGAATATTTGGTCGTCGTACCAAGAACATACAAATCGTGGTTTGTGTGCATCTCCTAATCGAGGTTGGTGAGAGATCCTCTAGTTCTCGAGGGAACAAGAGCCTATCTTTGTTTATTTTACTTCTTATTTCTTAATTTTCAATCATAAAACACCATAAAAACGTCACTTAGATTCTAGGGTATACATTGTGAATTTTCGGACTTTCAAATTCATATCAGTTTGGTATCTTAGGAACAAATCGTTTTCTCAATTTCAGTTTTAATGAACTCCAAGTTTTAATCTTTTCCTTCCCATCTCTCACTCTTTGGACTTGGAAAGAATCATACCAATCAGATGCATAATCATTAAATTTAAGTATAGCATGATTAAAACGTTGAGTATCATCCATACCTTTATGATCAAACATCCTCTCAACCCTTCTCTCCCAATTCAAGTAAGCTTGAGGGTCCTTCAATCCATTGAATTCCGGAAGATCTCCAAGTTTCAATTCGGATTCCTTAGTGTTCTTTGCTCCTATCCGTTCGGCTGTGAGTTTAGCTAGGAGTGTGATTCACCATGGAAGGGACAACATATGTTCGGTTCTTATGAATGGGGAAAGAATTGGCTTGAAACCACTACCACCTAAGCATGTTCCTATGATCAGTGAGGAGAGTGTTGGGGATGTGTTGCCTACGTCCTTAGATGCTGCTCCTAAGGGTGCTCATACTTGTTTAAGCTCATGTAGGAATGAAGTGCTAGAAGTACCGACAACAAAGAAGGAGAGGCGCAACAACTTGCTGCATATGCGCCATGCTACTAGCTCGGATGTTGGAGACTATGTTTGGCTTTCGTTGGCTGCACAAAAGCTCCACATTAATCATAAGCATGATGAACCAATGGATGAGGGGCCATTTGAAGTTGTTAACAAACTTGGGCATGAAACGTATAAGGTGTTGCTAGGAAATGGAATTTGTGCTACATTGGGTGCAAATGACCTTGTTCCTTGCCTTGACAAAACTTGAGGTCAAGTTTCTTTGAAGAAGGGGAGTATGATGCATGGCTCGTGCAAAGATTACTTCACCAACTATCTTTATTTGCTTTATTAGAATTGTTGCATGGTTTTACTTTACTCTTGAAGTAGAGGTTTTACATGTGACCAAAAATATGTCATTTTATTTTGTTAGTTAAGTTAGTTGAGTTGTTTAAGCTTAATAAATCCGAAAATACTTAATGAAATTTCGGTGCATTAGAAGGTTTTGTCATGGTTGTATTTTAGGAAAGTCTAGTGTTCCTTGAGTTGTAAGGCGTGCAAGGGAATGCCCTAGCTGCTGCCGTGTGGTTTTCTTATTTAAGGAAAGTGTTGCATCTCTTTCCTTAAAGCTTTTTGTTTCCTTAAAATAAGGCTAGATTCTAGGCTTTGGTTTAGGGAAACTTTCCTAAATTACTACTAGTAGGGCGTGAGATGTAAAGTCTTGGACGGCAAGAGTTGGTTGTTGCTCCTAGCCTTATAAATAGGCGCCTAAGTTAATAAAGAAAATCAGAGATTTGAGTGATTTTGAGAAAAAGAATTCGAGTGCTTGTTGCATTGAATATTTGGTCGTCGTACCAAGAACATACAAATCGTGGTTTGTGTGCATCTCCTAATCGAGGTTGGTGAGAGATCCTCTAGTTCTCGAGGGAACAAGAGCCTATCTTTGTTTATTTTACTTCTTATTTCTTAATTTTCAATCATAAAACACCATAAAAACGTCACTTAGATTCTAGGGTATACATTGTGAATTTTCGGACTTTCAAATTCATATCAGGTAGTGAGCAAGTGTGCAACGTGCCAAAAGTCCAAAAGCACCTTTCATAAAGGGCTTTACACACCTTTACCAGTTCCGGATCATCCTTGGGATAGTGTGAGCATGGATTTCATTGTTGGTTTGCCTAGAACTCAAAGAGGCAAAGATGCTATCATGGTGGTTGTGGATAGATTTTCGAAGATGGCTCATTTCATTCCCATGCACAAGACGGATGACGCTTCCCATGTGGCTGATTTGTATTTCAAAGAGGTAATTCGACTTCATGGCATTCCTAGAAGCATTATTTCGGATAGGGATTCTAAATTCCTTAGTCACTTTTGGAGGTGTTTGTGGAAGATGGTGGGAACGAAACTCCTATTTAGCACGAGTCATCATCCTCAAACAGATGGTCAAACTAAAGTTACAAACAGAACTCTTGGTTCTTTGTTACGTGGTCTTGTGAGTAAGACACAAAAAGATTGGGATGTGAAGCTTGCACATGCGGAATTTGCTTACAACCGTTCACATTCAGCCACAACTTTACGTTCTCCATTTGAGATCATTTATGGAGTTAATCCTTTTCTCCCTATTGATCTTGTTACTCTTCCTAGAAGTGAGATACATGCGGATTCAAAGAAAAGGCTGGAAGCTTTTAACAAGACTTGTGCGCAGTTAAAGCTCAAATTGAGAAAATGAATCGACAATACAAGGAACGAGCTAATAAGCATAGGCGCCAACCTAAGTTCAAGGAAGGTGACCTAGTATGGATACATTTGAGGAAGGAAAGGTTTCGAGCAAAAGGAAAAACAAGTTGATGCCTAGAGGCGATGGTCCTTTCGAAGTCATTGGAGTCGTGGGTGATGGAGCTTACAAAATCGACTTACCAAGTGATTATGGCAATGTGAGTGCTACTTTCAATATTGGTGATCTTTCTCCTTACCATGATGATGAGAATTTGAGGGCAAATTCTTTTGAAGAAGGGAGAATGATGCGGATCCAAAGGCATCAAGTCAAAGAGCCGGTTTTACTTTTGATGGAACACATGGGTTTCAATTTGATGGCTAACAAGCATGCATTTGTGTCGTGTGTCACATGGCTCGTGGAAGAAACCGCTTAGCATTTTAAATTAGTGTCATTATTAGTTTAAAATGTTAGTTAATTAGTTGAGTTGTTTCTAGTTCAATAAAAAGTCCGAAAATTCCTTAGAGATTTCGGTGATTAGGTGTTTAGTTGTCATGGTTGTATTTTAGGGAAGTTTCCTTAATTTGGTAGATTGGAGTGGCGTGCAAGGTAGCAGCCTTGGGCGTGTGTTTAAGTTGTAATTAAGGAAAGTACTTGTTGTCTTTCCTTAAGTTAGAGTTTCCTTAAGTTTAGCTTGATTCTAGGCTAGAATTAAGGAGGAGATACTTTCCTAAATTGATGGTGAATGCCGTGTGGTTTGGTATGCTTGAGGAGCAAGGTTTTCTTGCTTACTCCTTATAAATAATAGGCGCCTAACCTCTTCAATGGTTAGAGTGATTTTATGATTAAATATTGTTATTGTTTGTGAGTTAATTCATAAGCTTTAATCTTCCATTAATTGATATTCAGGAGTGTTTATTAATTAGTGTTTAAACAACTTAATTCCAGGAGTGGTTTGAGTGTGTTTAAGATTCTTGTGAGTGTTTCAGGAGTGATCATTCATTAAGAAATATCCCTTGTTACTTGCTCTTATTTTCGGATTTCTTCATTGTCCTTATTCAAGTTGGCGTGTGTTTTTGAGTGTTTAACTATCCTAGTTGAGCATTCATATCACCTGAATATTTTAATTAACTCTTAATCTCACTTACACCACTCCTGGAATAAAGTAGATTAAACACTAAGTAAATAATCACTCCTGAAAATTACTCAATGGTCGAAAGTAATTGATCACACAATTAAATTCAATAACAAAGTTTTTAGGTAAATCTCACATGCCTTGAATGATAGCATGGAATTATTATTTATAATAGAAATAACTTGTCCTCCAAGGACCAAGCAAGGGCCGAAAATCAGCCATGGGAATTAAGGAAACATTCCTTAATTCCTTACATCTTAATCCCTTTATTCTAGGAGAGAATAAAGGAGTAAATAAGGAAACCACAAATCAGCCCCATAATCACCCTTACACGCCCAACACACTTAAGGAAACCAAGAAATAAGGCAAGGAATATTACAACTCAATGACAACTTGCAACCTTGGAACACAAGGAGCCTAAACACACGCCTAAGACACGCCTAAGGATCCGAAATAAGGCAACTTAATTTCGGACTTTTATTTGCTGAATTTTAAAGACTTAATTAAAATAACTAAGACTCTAGAAATGGTGTCATCTTCATGCTTCATCCATGGACTCATCGTCCCACTTGAGAAATAACACAAATGAGGAGTTTGAATTTAAATTGAACCCGAACACTTCAAGGACTAAACAAATCGGATCATTTGGAGCTTGACCTTGACCTTGACTTGTATCAGCATTCAATAAAGCTAATTGAATCAAATGAAACTCAAATGCATTCAGCCAAGCTAATTGAATTAAATTAAAGTAAAATGAAGTCAAACAAAGCTAATTCAATCGAATGAAAGTCAAACAAAGTCAAACATAGCTAATAATCAAATTAAACTCAAATGCATCCAACAAAGCTAATTGAATCAAATGAAACTCAAATGCATTTACCAAAGCTAATTGAATCAAGTGAAAGTCAAATGTATTCAACAAACCTAATTGAATCAAATGAAACTCAAATGCATTCAACAAAGCTAATTGAATCAAATGAAACTCAAATGCATTCAACAAAGCTAATTGAATCAAATGAAAGTCAAATGCATACAACAAAGCTAATTGAATGAAATAATACTCAAATGCATTCAACAAAGCTAATTGAATCAAATGAAAGTCAAATGCATTCAACAAAGCTAATTGAATGAAATGATACTCAAATGCATTCAACAATGCTAATTGAATCAAATGAAAGTCAAATAAAGTCAAACATAGCTAATTGAATCAAATGGAACTCAAATGCATTCAACAAAGCTAATTGAATCAAATGAAACTCAAATGCATTTACCAAAGCTAATTGAATCAAATGAAAGTCAAATGTATTCAACAAACCTAATGATACATATTGACTTAGATAACAAGAGCATTCGAAATTACAAAGAACAAAGGATAGAATAATTGTATCAAACCGGTTCGAATAACGAACAACCACCACTTCCACAATCCAATATACCACCAATCAAGACTAAAACTATAACAATGAGCTTCTAGTTTAAGTCTACTTTGAGTCTTAATCACTAATTCAACGTTTAGATGATCAAAATTACAAAGATTTAAGAATTGGTCGAAACTGACCAAGAGTTACACTAGGCGCACAGCTTAGTAAACTTAGCATAAAAGCTTCAATATCCACTGGAATGATCTAATTCCAAAAACATTACAAACTAAACATATATCACTACAACATGTCCAAAAATCAGCCTTTTTCGACGTCATTTGCTGACCTAACCAAAGCAGTAAAGTAAGAGCAGCAGAAAAGGAAACTGCTTCTGCACCACTCCTAATCATTAGCTAATCTACCCTATAGGTTGCTGGAAAATAGGAAGATAGCCTATAGGAAATTAAAATACATATCTTGAACAAAATATCTTGAAAATTTCAAGCCATTTGCAGGAGGAAAAGACCCTGCCCGTAACCGAACAAAAGTCGGCTGTTGGGACGTGTGAGCTCCGGTTTTAGCATGCTTCACCATGAAGCTCTCCTTTCTCATTTGTTGTTGCTTCCAAGCCCATGTGAAGATCATGTGGCCTTACTACACCTCCATGAGGTCATCTTCAAGCATGAGGTGGCCTTGAATTTTCAGAACTAAGCAACCTTAAAGCTCTTACAACAACCGGATGATTAGGAACAAAAATCAGCTTTGTCCTAATCAAGATTAACTTAACTAATTACCCTAATTAAGCTAATTAATCACCAACTAAACTTGATTAACAATACTTAATGATGATTAGAGTATCATTAGTACTAATTAATCTTGTTTAAGGAAGATTAAGAAAAGATTAGCCTAATCAAGATGCTTAAGAAGTGTTTTCGGAAAAACCGAGCTAGTTAAGCTTAGGAACTGAACTTCTTTCACCATATGCTCCTGAATTTCTTGTTGAACTAGAAGACCTTGGTTCATAGTAGATGCTCCTGCATCATTCTCTCCCGGTTCGAAAAGGTCTTCTTGTATTTCAGATTCATCTGCAATATAAGGAGCTAAATCACCAACATTGAATGTTGCAGATATGTTTCCCATTTCATCTGGCAGTTCAATCTTGTAGGCATTGTTGTTGATCTTTTCAAGTACTTTGAAAGGACCGTCACTTCTAGGCATTAGCTTGTTCTTTCTTACGGTTGGAAACGTTCCTTCCTCAAGTGTAGCCATACTAAATCACCGAGGCTTGTACAAAACTTCTTTTCGATGCTTGTTTGCTCGGACCTTGTATGCTTCATTCACCTTTTCAATTCTGGTTCGAATTTGTTGATGAATTTTCTTCATTTCCTTGGCCTTTTCTTCAGCTTCTTTGCTAATATGCACGTCAATAGGAAATGGAAGTAAATCAATAGGACTTAAAGGATTAATCCCATAGTTTACTTCGAATGGTGAATGTTTTGTAGCATAAGTTGGAGATCTATTGTAAGCAAACTCAGCATGAGCTAACTTTAGATCCCAATCCCTTTGAGACTTGTTCACCAACGTTCTTAACAAGGTTGTTAAGGTCCTGTTTGTCACCTTGGTCTGGCCATCAGTTTGTGGATGAGCTGTAGTACTAAAGAGGAGCTTAGTACCTAGCATCTTCCACAAGGTCTTCCAAAAATAGCTTAAGAACTTTACGTCCTTATCCGAAACAATGGACCTAGGAACACCATGAAGACGTATAACATCTTTAAAGTACAAATCAGCAACATGAATAGCATCATCAGTTTTATTACAAGGAATAAAATGAGCCATTTTTGAGAATCTATCCACGACCACCATGATTGCATCCTTGCTTCTTTGAGTTCTAGGCAAAGCCACAATGAAATCCATGCTAACATCTTCCCATGGTTGAGTTGGGGCTTGGTAGGGCGTATAGAGACCTTGATGAAAGGTACTTTTAGCCTTTTGACACGTAGAACAACGAGCTAAGACTGAATGAACATCTCCTGCAAGTTTCGGCTAATAGAAATGTTCCTGCAAAACATCAACAGTTTTGTTAATGCCAAAATGTCCTGCTAGTCCTCCTCCATGAACCTCCTTGATAAGCAAATCCCTTAATGAACACCGAGGGATGCATAGCTTGTTGTTTCGAAAAAGAAAGCCATCTTGAACTGTATAAGCTCCATGAGATCCATCTTTACATGCTTCTAATAATAGAGAGAAATCTGGATCTTCATAATATAACTCTTTAAGATGGCTAAAGCCAAGAACACGAGCCTCCATTAAAGAAAGCATAGAATGCCTCCTTGATAAAGCATCTGCAACAATGTTAGAAACTCCAGTTTTATATTTTGAAACAAAATCAAAGGGCTGAAGGAATTCCACCCATTTTGCATGTCTAGGACTGAGCTTGTGTTGACCATTGATGTACTTTAGGGCTTGATGATCCGAGTGAAGCACGGCGAGGCGGGTGCGAGATAATGAGTCCAATGAGTCAAGGCACGAATAATAGCATAGAACTCCTTGTCATAAGTGCTTGTATTTGAGTCCGGGTGATTAAGTTTCTCACCGAAATAGGCTATGGGACGCCCACCTTGTTGCAAAACAGCTCCAATGCCCACGCCACTAGCATCACATTCAACCTCGAACACTTTCTTGAAATCAGGTAAGGCTAGAACAAGAGCCTTACTAAGCATACTCTTCAATTGCTCAAACGCTTCTTGTCTTTGCTGAGTCCAAATAAAAGACCACTTCTTGATGCATTCGATCAATGGCGCCAAGATAGTACTTGAAGTTCTTGATAAATCTCCTGTAAAAAGAAGCTAAACCATGGAAACTTCGAACCTCTGTAATAGTTTTAGGAACTGGCCAAGACTTGATTGCCTCCACCTTGGATTCATCCATAGAAATGCCATTGGATGATACTATGAATCCAAGAAAGGTCACGCTAGAAGTGAAGAACTCACACTTCTCCATCTTTGCATACAACTTCTTTTCCCTTAGCTTAAGGAAAACCTTCTTTAGATGAACAAGATGTTCCTGCTCACTTTGACTATATACAAGAATGTCATCAAAATAAACAACAACAAAGATACCAATGAAGGATCTAAGTACCTCGTGCATAAGTCTCATGAAGGTACTAGGAGCATTTGTCAAACCAAATGGCATCACACGCCATTCATACAAACCACTCTTAGTTTTAAAAGCTGTTTTCCATTCATCACCTTCCTTAATTCGAATCTGATGGTAGCCACTTCTTAAATCTATCTTCGAAAATATAGTGGAACCATGTAATTCATCCAGCAAATCATCAAGCCTAGGTATAGGATACCTATACTTGACTGTAATATTGTTGATGGCCCTGCAATCTACACACATACGCATAGAACCATCCTTCTTTGGAACCAAAATAACAGGCACAGCACATGGACTAAGACTTTCTTGTACGAATCCGTTAGCTATTAATTCACTAACTTGGCGTTGCAATTCTTTAGCTTCATCAGGATTACATCTATAAGCTGGCTTGTTAGGTAATGGTGTTCCAGGAATCAAGTCAATTTGATGTTCAATACCTCTACTAGGGGGTAAACCAAATGGAAGGTCTTCAGGAAAAATATCACCAAACTCCCTCACTAATGGCTTAACCATTTCGTGTATTTCAAAAGAATTGACATCATTTTCATCTAACAACAGCAACAAATACATAACCTTCCCCTTTTCCACAGCTTTATCTAATTGGCATTTCGAAAGGATTAAGGTTTTTTTGTTTTGTGTTTTAGGTTGTGTTGTTTTTGGTTTAGGTGTATTCGAACATGGTTTACTAGGACTAAGCACAATTTTCTTTCGATTATGCATAAAAGTGTAAGTATTAGCCTTACCATTATGTACAATTTCCTTTGAATGTCTTTCTCCAAACCACCTAAGAATCGAGCCATAGTTTGCTCTTCTCTTTCTTGAACATCTAATTTCATCATCAATTTCTCAAATTCATGAATGTAACTTTCGACACCTTTGTGATCCTGAGACAATTCAGATAGTTTGTTATATAAATCAAGAGTATAAGTGGAAGGTAGAAACTTCTCTTTCATTTTCTTCTTGAGTTTCTCCCAACTCTTGATTTTCGGCTTTCTCTTCCTTGTCCTTGCTAGAACAACATTCTCCCACCAAAGGGATGCATACCCCTTTAGCTTAGTAATTGCAACTTTAAAAGCCTTAGCATCATCATACTCCTTGAGTTCAAAAATTTGATCACACCTTGCTACCCACTCCAAGTAAACATCTGGATTAAGGTTTCCATCAAACTCAGGAATATCTAACTTAATATCTCGAAAATCATCTATTTTTCGTGGCCTTCTTCTTGTCCTGGAAGCTTCAGAATTGGCTTCCTCACTAGTATCATATGCCACATGTTCATCCTCCTCATTTCCCCTTCTTACTTGTCCTCTTAATCCCACATCTCTCGGTATAGTCATCATGTTAGCCATTTGTTCGAGATAAGGTGGCCATCGATTTTCGACTCCAACCAACCTTGCTTCATTCATGTTCATGCCTCTCCTAAACTGATTTTCGTCACCTCCACTCATGGTTAATACAACCACAATGAATTATGGTTTAAAAGAAAGAAAAGAAGTGTGTTTAGGCTTAGAATAGGTTCGGTTTTAGGGGGGTGTTGTGTTTGGGTTTAAGGAAAGTATTTAGGATGTTTATAGAATGATTTGAATGCTCTTAAACAACCTCAAGCTCTGATACCAAATGATACATATTGACTTAGATAACAAGAGCATTCGAAATTACAAAGAACAAAGGATAGAATAATTGTATCAAACCGGTTCGAATAACGAACAACCACCACTTCCACAATCCAATATACCACCAATCAAGACTAAAACTATAACAATGAGCTTCTAGTTTAAGTCTACTTTGAGTCTTAATCACTAATTCAACGTTTAGATGATCAAAATTACAAAGATTTAAGAATTGGTCGAAACTGACCAAGAGTTACACTAGGCGCACAGCTTAGTAAACTTAGCATAAAAGCTTCAATATCCACTGGAATGATCTAATTCCAAAAACATTACAAACTAAACATATATCACTACAACATGTCCAAAAATCAGCCTTTTTCGACGTCATTTGCTGACCTAACCAAAGCAGTAAAGTAAGAGCAGCAGAAAAGGAAACTGCTTCTGCACCACTCCTAATCATTAGCTAATCTACCCTATAGGTTGCTGGAAAATAGGAAGATAGCCTATAGGAAATTAAAATACATATCTTGAACAAAATATCTTGAAAATTTCAAGCCATTTGCAGGAGGAAAAGACCCTGCCCAGAACTGAACAAAAGTCGGCTGTTGGGACGTGTGAGCTCCGGTTTTAGCATGCTTCACCATGAAGCTCTCCTTTCTCATTTGTTGTTGCTTCCAAGCCCATGTGAAGATCATGTGGCCTTACTACACATCCATGAGGTCATCTTCAAGCATGAGGTGGCCTTGAATTTTCAGAACTAAGCAACCTTAAAGCTCTTACAACAACCGGATGATTAGGAACAAAAATCAGCTTTGTCCTAATCAAGATTAACTTAACTAATTACCCTAATTAAGCTAATTAATCACCAACTAAACTTGATTAACAATACTTAATGATGATTAGAGTATCATTAGTACTAATTAATCTTGTTTAAGGAAGATTAAGAAAAGATTAGCCTAATCAAGATGCTTAAGAAGTGTTTTCGGAAAAACCGAGCTAGTTAAGCTTAGGAACTGAACTTCTTTCACCATATGCTCCTGAATTTCTTGTTGAACTAGAAGACCTTGGTTCATAGTAGATGCTCCTGCATCATTCTCTCCCGGTTCGAAAAGGTCTTCTTGTATTTCAGATTCATCTGCAATATAAGGAGCTAAATCACCAACATTGAATGTTGCAGATATGTTTCCCATTTCATCTGGCAGTTCAATCTTGTAGGCATTGTTGTTGATCTTTTCAAGTACTTTGAAAGGACCGTCACTTCTAGGCATTAGCTTGTTCTTTCTTCTGGTTGGAAAACGTTCCTTCCTCAAGTGTAGCCATACTAAATCACCAGGCTTGTACAAAACTTCTTTTCGATGCTTGTTTGCTCGGACCTTGTATGCTTCATTCACCTTTTCAATTCTGGTTCGAATTTGTTGATGAATTTTCTTCATTTCCTTGGCCTTTTCTTCAGCTTCTTTGCTAATATGCACGTCAATAGGAAATGGAAGTAAATCAATAGGACTTAAAGGATTAATCCCATAGTTTACTTCGAATGGTGAATGTTTTGTAGCATAAGTTGGAGATCTATTGTAAGCTAATTGAATCAAATGAAAGTCAAATAAAGTCAAACATAGCTAATTGAATCAAATGGAACTCAAATGCATTCAACAAAGCTAATTGAATCAAATGAAACTCAAATGCATTTACCAAAGCTAATTGAATCAAATGAAAGTCAAATGTATTCAACAAACCTAATTGAATCAAATGAAACTCAAATGCATTCAACAAAGCTAATTGAATCAAATGAAACTCAAATGCATTCAACAAAGCTAATTGAATCAAATGAAAGTCAAATGCATACAACAAAGCTAATTGAATGAAATGATACTCAAATGCATTCAACAAAGCTAATTGAATCAAATGAAAGTCAAATAAAGTTAAACATAGCTAATTGAATCAAATGGAACTGAAATGCATTCAACAAAGCTAATTGAATCAAATGAAACTCAAATGCATTCAACAAAGCTAATTGAATCAAATGAAACTCAAATGCATTCAACAAAGCTAATTGAATCAAATGAAACTCAAATGCATTCAACAAAGCTAATTGAATCAAATGAAAGTCAAATGCATTCAACAAAGCTAATTGAATGAAATGATACTCAAATGCATTCAACAAAGCTAATTGAATCAAATGAAAGTCAAATGAAGTCAAACATAGCTAATTGAATCAAATGGAACTCAAATGCATTCAACAATTGAATCAAATGCAACTCAAATGCATTCAACAAAGCTAATTGAAGCAAATGAAACTCTAATGCATTCAACAAAGCTAATTGAATCAAATTAAAGTCAAATGAAGTCAAGTAAAACTTATTGAATCAAATGAAACGCAAATGCATTCAATAAAGCTAATTGAATCAAATGAAGCTCAAATGCATTCAGCCAAGCTAATTGAATTAAATTAAAGTGAAATGAAGTCAAACAAAGCTAATTCAATCGAATGAAAGTCAATCAAAGTCAAACATAGCTATTAATCAAATTAAACTCAAATGCATCCAACAAAGCTAATTGAATCAAATGAAACTAAAATGCATTTACCAAAGCTAATTGAATCAAATGAAAGTCAAATGTATTCAACAAACCTAATTGAATCAAATGAAACTCAAATGCATTCAACAAAGCTAATTGAATCAAATGAAACTCAAATGCATTCAATAAAGCTAATTGAATCAAATGAAAGTCAAATGCATACAACAAAGCTAATTGAATGAAATGATACTCAAATGCATTCAACAAAGCTAATTGAATCAAATGAAAGTCAAATGCATTCAACAAAGCTAATTGAATGAAATGATACTCAAATGCATTCAACAAAGCTAATTGAATCAAATGAAAGTCAAATAAAGTCAAACATAGCTAATTGAATCAAATGGAACTCAAATGCATTCAACAAAGCTAATTGAATCAAATGAAACTCAAATGCATTCAACAAAGCTAATTGAATCAAATGAAAGTCAAATGCATTCAACAAAGCTAATTGATTGAAATGATACTCAAATGCATTCAACAAAGCTAATTGAATCAAATGAAAGTCAAATGAAGTCAAACATAGCTAATTGAATCAAATGGAACTCAAATGCATTCAACAAAGCTAATTGAATCAAATGAAAGTCAAATGCATTCAACAAAGCTAATTAAATGAAATGATACTCAAATGCATTTACCAAAGCTAATTGAATCAAATGAAAGTCAAATGCATTCAACAAAGCTAATTGAATCAAATGAAACTCAAATGCATTCAACAAAGCTAATTGAATCAAATGAAACTCAAATGCATTCAACAAAGCTAATTGAATCAAATGAAAGTCAAATGAAGTCAAACAAAGCTAATTGAATCAAATGAAACTCAAATGCATTTAACAAAGCTAATTGAATCAAATGAAACTCAAATGCATTCAACAAAGCTAATTGAATCAAATGAAACTCAAATGCATTCAACAAAGCTAATTGAATCAAATGAAAGTCAAATGAAGTCAAACAAAACTTATTGAATCAAATGAAACTCAAATGCATTCAATAAAGCTAATTGAATCAAATGAAACTCAAATGCATTCAACAAAGCTAATTGAATCAAATTAAAGTCAAATGAAGTCAAACAAAGCTAATTGAATTGAATGAAAGTCAAACAAAGTCAAACATAGCTAATAGAATCAAATTAAACTCAAATGCATCCAACAAAGCTAATTGAATCAAATGAAACTCAAATGCATTCACCAAAGCTAATTGAATCAAATGAAAGTCAAATGAATTCAACAAACCTAATTGAATCAAATGAAACTCAAATGCATTCAACAAAGCTAATTGAATCAAATGAAACTCAAATGCATTCAACAAAGCTAATTGAATCAAATGAAAGTCAAATGCATTCAACAAAGCTAATTGAATCAAATGAAAGTCAAATGCATTCAACAAAGCTAATTGAATCAAATGAAAGTCAAATGAATTCAAACATAGCTAATTGAATCAAATGGAACTCAAATGCATTCAACAAAACTAATTGAATCAAATGAAACTTAAATGCATTCAACAAAGCTAATTGAATCAAATGAAAGTCAAATGCATTCAACAAAGCTAATTGAATGAAATGATACTCAAATGCATTCAACAAAGCTAATTGAATCAAATGAAAGTCAAATGAAGTCAAACATAGCTAATTGAATCAAATGGAACTCAAATGCATTCAACGAAGCTAATTGAATCAAATGAAACTCAAATGCATTCAACAAAGCTAATTGAATCAAATGAAACTCAAATGCATTCAACAAAGCTAATTGAATTAAAATAAAGTCAAATGAAGTCAACAAAACTTATTGAATCAAATGAAACACAAATGCATTTAATAAAACTAATTGAATCAAATGAAACTCAAATGCATTCAGCCAAGCTAATTGAATTAAATTAACGTAAAATAAAGTCAAACAAAGCTATTTGAATAAAATGAAAGTCAAACAAAGTCAAACATAGCTAATAGAATCAAATGAAACTCAAATGCATCCAACAAAGCTAATTGAATCAAATGAAACTCAAATGCATATTCCAAAGCTAATTGAATCAAATGAAAGTCAAATGCATTCAACAAACCTAATTGAATCAAATGAAACTCAAATGCATTCAACAAAGCTAATTGAATCAAATGAAAGTCAAATGCATACAACAAAGCTAATTGAATGAAATGATACTCAAATGCATTCAACAAAGCTAGTTGAATCAAATGAAAGTCAAATGCATTCAACAAAGCTAATTGAATGAAATGATACTCAAATGCAATCAACAATTGAATCAAATGCAACTCAAATGCATTCACCAAAGCTAATTAAAGCAAATGAAACACTAATGCATTCAACAAAGCTAATTGAATCAAATTCAAGTCAAATGAAGTCAAGTAAAACTTATTGAATCAAATGAAACGCAAATGCATTCAATAAAGCTAATTGAATCAAATGAAACTCAAATGCATTCAACAAAGCTAATTGAATTAAATTAAAGTAAAATGAAGTCAAACAAAGCTAATTGAATCAAATGAAAGTCAAACAAAGTCAAACATAGCTAATAGAATCAAATTAAACTCAAATGCATCCAACAAAGCTAATTGAATCAAATGAAACTCAAATGCATTTACCAAAGCTAATTGAATCAAATGAAAGTCAAATGTATTCAACAAACCTAATTGAATCAAATGAAACTCAAATGCATTCAACAAAGCTAATTGAATGAAATGATACTCAAATGCATTCAACAAAGCTAATTGAATCAAATGAAAGTCAAATGCATTCAACAAAGCTAATTGAATGAAATGATACTCAAATGCATTCAACAAAGCTAATTGAATCAAATGAAAGTCAAATAAAGTCAAACATAGCTAATTGAATCAAATGGAACTCAAATGCATTCAACAAAGCTAATTGAATCAAATGAAACTCAAATGCATTCAACAAAGCTAATTGAATCAAATGAAAGTCAAATGCATTCAACAAAGGTAATTGAATGAAATGATACTCAAATGCATTCAACAAAGCTAATTGAATCAAATGAAAGTCAAATGAAGTCAAACATAGCTAATTGAATCAAATGGAACTCAAATGCATTCAACAAAGCTAATTGAATCAAGTGAAACTCAAATGCATTCAACAAAGCTAATTGAATCAAATGAAACTCAAATGCATTCAACAAAGCTAATTGAATGAAATGATACTCAAATGCATTCAACAAAGCTAATTGAATCAAATGAAAGTCAAATGAAGTCAAACATAGCTAATTGAATCAAATGGAACTCAAATGCATTCAACGAAGCTAATTGAATCAAATGAAACTCAAATGCATTCAACAAAGCTAATTGAATTAAAAAGTCAAATGAAGTTAAGCAAAACTTATTGAATCAAATGAAACGCAAATGCATTTAATAAAGCTAATTGAATCAAATGAAACTCAAATGCATTCAACCAAGCTAATTTAATTAAATTAACGTAAAATAAAGTCAAACAAAGCTATTTTAATCAAATGAAAGTCAAACAAAGTCAAACATAGCTAATAGAATCAAATGAAACTCAAATGCATCCGAATCAAATGAACTCAAATGCATTCAACAAAGCTAATTGAATCAAATGAAACTCAAATGCATTCAACAAAGCTAATTGAATCAAATGAAAGTCAAATGAAGTCAAACATAGTAAATTGAATCAAATGGAACTCAAATGCATTTAACAAAGCTAATTGAATCAAATGCAACTCAAAGGCATTCAACAAAGCTAATTGAAGCAAATGAAACTCTAATGCATTCAACAAAGCTAATTGAATCAAATGAAAGTCAAATGCATTCAACAAAGCTAATTGAATCAAATGAAAGTCAAATAAAGTCAAACATAGCTAATTGAATCAAATGGAACTCAAATGCATTCAACAAAGCTAATTGAATCAAATGAAAGTCAAATAAAGTCAAACATAGCTAATTGAATCAAATGGAACTCAAATGCATTCAACAAAGCTAATTGAATCAAATGAAACTTAAATGCATTCAACAAAGCTAATTGAATCAAATGAAAGTCAAATGCATTCAACAAAGCTAATTGAATGAAATGATACTCAAATGCATTCAACAAAGCTAATTGAATCAAATGAAAGTCAAATGAAGTCAAACATAGCTAATTGAATCAAATGGAACTCAAATGCATTCAACGAAGCTAATTGAATCAAATGAAACTCAAATGCATTCAACAAAGCTAATTGAATCAAATGAAACTCAAATGCATTCAACAAAGCTAATTGAATTAAAGTCAAATGAAGTTAAGCAAAACTTATTGAATCAAATGAAACGCAAATGCATTTAATAAAGCTAATTGAATCAAATGAAACTCAAATGCATTCAACCAAGCTAATTGAATTAAATTAACGTAAAATAAAGTCAAACAAAGCTATTTGAATCAAATGAAAGTCAAACAAAGTCAAACATAGCTAATAGAATCAAATGAAACTCAAATGCATCCAACAAAGCTAATTGAATCAAATGAAACTCAAATGCATATTCCAAAGCTAATTGAATCAAATGAAACTCAAACAAAGTCAAACGTAGCTAATAGAATCAAATTAAACTCAAATGCATCCAACAAAGCTAATTGAATCAAATGAAACTCAAATGCATTTACCAAAGCTAGTTGAATCAAATGAAAGTCAAATGTATTCAACAAATCTAATTGAATCAAATGAAACTCAAATGCATTCAACAAAGCTAATTGAATCAAATGAAACTCAAATGCATTCAACAAAGCTAATTGAATCAAATGAAAGTCAAATGCATTCAACAAAGCTAATTGAATCAAATGAAAGTCAAATGCATTCAACAAAGCTAATTGAATCAAATGAAACTCAAATGCATTTACCAAAGCTAGTTGAATCAAATGAAAGTCAAATGTATTCAGCAAACCTAATTGAATCAAATGAAACTCAAATGCATTCAACAAAGCTAATTGAATCAAATGAAACTCAAATGCATTCAACAAAGCTAATTGAATCAAATGAAACTCTAATGCATTCAACAAAGCTAATTGAATCAAATTAAAGTCAAATGAAGTCAAGTAAAACTTATTGAATCAAATGAAACGCAAATGCATTCAATAAAGCTAATTGAATCAAATGAAATTCAAATGCTTTCAGCCAAGCTAATCGTATTAAATTAAAGTAAAATGAAGTCAAACAAAGCTAATTGAATCGAATGAAAGTCAAACAAAGTCAAACATAGCTAATAGAATCAAATTAAACTCAAATGCATCCAACAAAGCTAATTGAATCAAATGAAACTCAAATGCATTTACCAAAGCTAATTGAATCAAATGAAAGTCAAATGTATTCAACAAACCTAATTGAATCAAATGAAACTCAAATGCATTCAACAAAGCTAATTGAATCAAATGAAACTCAAATGCATTCAACAAAGCTAATTGAATCAAATGAAAGTCAAATGAAGTCAAACATAGTAAATTGAATCAAATGGAACTCAAATGCATTTAACAAAGCTAATTGAATCAAATGCAACTCAAATGCATTCAACAAAGCTAATTGAAGCAAATGAAACTCACATGCATTCAACAAAGCTAATTGAATCAAATTAAAGTCAAATGAAGTCAAGTAAAACTTATTGAATCAAATGAAACGCAAATGCATTCAATAAAGCTAATTGAATCAAATGAAACTCAAATGCATTCAGCCAAGCTAATTGAATTAAATTAAAGTAAAATGAAGTCAAACAAAGCTAATTGAATCGAATGAAAGTCAAACAAAGTCAAACATAGCTAATAGAATCAAATTAAACTCAAATGCATCCAACAAAGCTAATTGAATCAAATGAAACTCAAATGCATTTACCAAAGCTAATTGAATCAAATGAAAGTCAAATGTATTCAACAAACCTAATTGAATCAAATGAAACTCAAATGCATTCAACAAAGCTAATTGAATCAAATGAAACTCAAATGCATTCAACAAAGCTAATTGAATCAAATGAAAGTCAAATGCATTCAACAACGCTAATTGAATCAAATGAAAGTCAAATGCATTCAACAAAGCTAATTGAATCAAATGAAATTCAAATAAAGTCAAACATAGCTAATTGAATCAAATGGAACTCAAATGCATTCAACAAAGCTAATTGAATCAAATGAAACTCAAATGCGTTCAACAAAGCTAATTGAATCAAATGAAAGTCAAATGCATTCAACAAAGCTAATTGAATGAAATGATACTCAAATGCATTCAACAAAGCTAATTGAATCAAATGAAAGTCAAATGAAGTCAAACATAGCTAATTGAATCAAATGGAACTCAAATGCATTCAACGAAGCTAATTGAATCAAATGAAACTCAAATGCATTCAACAAAGCTAATTGAATCAAATGAAACTCAAATGCATTCAACAAAGCTAATTGAATTAAAGTCAAATGAAGTTAAGCAAAACTTATTGAATCAAATGAAACGCAAATGCATTTAATAAAGCTAATTGAATCAAATGAAACTCAAATGCATTCAACCAAGCTAATTGAATTAAATTAACGTAAAATAAAGTCAAACAAAGCTATTTGAATCAAATGAAAGTCAAACAAAGTCAAACATAGCTAATAGAATCAAATGAAACTCAAATGCATCCAACAAAGCTAATTGAATCAAATGAAACTCAAATGCATATTCCAAAGCTAATTGAATCAAATGAAAGTCAAATGCATTCAACAAACCTAATTGAATCAAATGAAACTCAAATGCATTCAACAAAGCTAATTGAATCAAATGAAAGTCAAATGCATACAACAAAGCTAATTGAATGAAATGATACTCAAATGCATTCAACAAAGCTAATTGAATCAAATGAAAGTCAAATGCATACAACAAAGCTAATTGAATGAAATGATACTCAAATGCATTCAACAATTGAATCAAATGCAACTCAAATGCATTCAACAAAGCTAATTGAAGCAAATGAAACTGATACAAGTCAAGGTCAAGGTCAAGGTCAAGCTACAAATGATCCGATTTGTTTAGTCCTTGAAGTGTTCGGGTTCAAGTTAAATTCAAACTCCTCATTTGTGTCATTTCTTAAGTGGAACGATGATTCCATTGATGAAGCTTGAAGGTGACACCATTTCTAGAGTCTTAGTTATTTTAAATTAAGTCTTTAATTTTCAAGAAATAAGGTCCGAAAAATATCTTGTGATATTTCGACCAAGATAGGCGTGTCATTAGGCGTGTGATTTGGTCCTTGTGCTCCAAGTTTGCAAGTTGTCATTGAGTTGTAATACTTTCCTTATTTCTTGGTTTCCTTATGTATTTAGGCGTGTGAAGGGGGATTGGGGGCTGATTTGGTTGTTTCCTTATTTACTCCTTTATTCTCTCCTAGAATCAAGGGATTAAGATGTAAGGAATTAAGGAATGTTTCCTTAATTCTTATGGCTGATTTTCGGCCCTTACTTGGTCCTTGGAGGACAAGTTTATTTTTATTATTATAAATAATAGTTCCATGCTATCATCAAGGGCATGTGAGATTTACCTAAAAACTTTGTTATTGAATTTAATTGTGTGATCAATTACTTTCGACCATTGAGTAATTTTCGGGAGTGATTATTTACTTAGTGTTTAATCTATTTTATTCCGGGAGTGGTGTAAGTGAGATTAAGAGTTAATTAAAATATTCAGGAGTGATTATTTTAATTATCATATCCAGTGACTTAGAACATAAATTTCGGACTTCATTACTTCTTCAAATTCGAACCTTTGCTCGGATTTCCTTGGTTGCTCTTCAACTTGGACGTGCAATCATATCGGTTGGTATCGATTTTTTCCGGAGAGGGTGAGGATAGAAGGGATTCTTCTTTCATTGGTAAGTGCTTCTACTTTGTCGCTCCTTTGTTGGGGATTTGTGTGTGGTTGTGGCTTGCTATTTCTTCTGTGACGTAGCATCTTAATTGAGTAATAATGTCGGAATTGGCTGAACTAAAAGCCCTTATTGAGAAACTCTTTAACACTCAAAATGAGGCAAAGGAAAAAAGGGAAAGATTAACAGTAGCTCATAACATTCTTGCGGGTAAAGTGAACAATAAAAACGACCCTAATCACATTGACTATGAATCTGATGTTGAAGAGGTTAAAATTGTTAAACCAACTTATGATAATGATAGGGGGATTAAACTAGATGACTTTACTGGTGATTCTAGTCCTGAGGATTTACTTGAATGGATTCGTCAACTTGAGAAAATTTGTGATTATAAGGGGTTTGATGATGAGAAACGTTTTAAAATTGCCACCATTAGACTAACTAAGTATCTTTGGAATTTGGTTAGAAAGTCTAAAGGCAAAAAGGGCGAGACTTGGGAAACCTAAGCTTAAAAGTTGGACTAAGCTTAAAAGGAAATTGCAAGAGAAGTTTGTTCCAAGTGATTTTATTCAACGACAATACATGAGAAAGAATTCTTTAACTCAAGATGTGTCGAGTGTGCATGATTATATGGTTGAATTTGACAAGTTGTGTTTGATTTGTGATGTTGAGGAGGTCGAACAAGAGAAAATTGCTAGGTTTGTTAATGGACTTAATAAATCTATTGCTAGAAAGGTTGATGTGTCGAATTATAGTACTTTTGATGATGTGTGTCGATTGGCTTTAAAATTTGAAAGGCATGAATTAGAGGAAAAGAAACCATATGGGGAAAATTCGGCCATAATAAAACCAGTTCTTCTTCTTCTTTCGTCCCTTCTTCTTCTTCTAACTCTTCTAAAACCTTTGAGAAAAAAGATAATCCTTCTAAGGGGAACAAAAGGGAGACCGTCCTAAATTGGTGATTCCTAAAGAAAAATGGGAGGAAACTCGAAAGTGTTTTAAGTGTCAAGGGAGGGGTCACATTGCTAGTAATTGTCCATCGAGGAAGACCTTAACGATGAGACAATACATGGAAATAGAGGAGGAAGAAAGAACGTATAACATTGTGTGTGAAAAGGAGGAAGAATGTGAAAGTGATGATAATGAGATTGCATATGCCGAAGATGAGTCTAGGATGCTTGGGGTTATTAGGAGAACTTTGCATGTTGATCATTCTCCTAACCATGATCAAAGAGAAAATTTGTTTCACACTAGATGTCGAATTGGTGAATTTACATGTAACGTGATTATTGATAGTGGTTCATGCACGAATGTGGTTGCTTCTAATGTGGTTTCCAAGTTGAATTTGATTGTTAGAGACCATCCACATCCTTATAAGTTGAGTTGGTTGGATGACAAAACTGGTTTGTTGGTGAAAAAACAAGCTCTTGTGTCGTTTTCTATTGGGGGTTACAAAAGATGAGTTGTGGGGTGATGTTCTACCCATGAGTGCTTGTCATCTTCTTCTTGGTAGACCTTGGCAATATGATCGAAAAGTTGTTCATGAAGGGGAAACCAATGTGTACACGGTTTTGATGGGTTCTAAAAGGATTCGGTTGGTTCCTTTGTCTCCTAGTTCCATGGCACCCAAGAAGGTGGTTGAAAGGAAACAAAACTTGTTTCTTTCGGCCAAAGAATTCGAGAATGAGGTAGAGTTGGAAGGACATTGTTATGCTTTATGTATTAAACTTGCTTTAACTAACGATGTTTCTTCTAGAAATCCGAAACTTGCAGCACTATTGGACGAGTTTTGTGATGTGTTTCGGAGGAATTGCCTCAAGGTTTGCCACCATTGAGAGGCATTGAGCATGCTATTGATCTTGTGCCAGGCGCACCTTTGCCAAATAAGCCGGCATATAGATGTGATCCCGTAGCTTCTAAGGAGCTACAAAAACAAATTGAAGAGTTGATTGGCCGAGGCTATGTAAGAGAAAGCATGAGTCCATGTGCCGTTCCCGCTTTGCTTGTTCCTAAGAAAGATGGTACTTGGAGGATGTGCATTGATAGTAGAGCCGTCAACAATATTACAATCAAGTATCGTTTTCCTATGCCTAGATTGGAGGACATGCTTGATGAGTTACATGGAGCTTCGATTTTTTCGAAGATTGACTTGAGGAGTGGCTATCATCAAATGAGAATTCGTGAAGGAGATGAATGGAAAACCGCTTTCAAGACCAAACAAGGTCTATATGAGTGGATGGTGATGCCCTTTGGTCTTTGCAATGATCCTAGTTCTTTTATGAGGCTTATGAACGAGGTACTACGTCCCTTTCTTAACAAGTTTATTGTTGTCTATCTAGATGATATTCTTGTATATAGTACTAGTGTTGAGTCTCATTTACTTCACTTGAGAGCTTTATTTGAAAAATTAAGAGAGCAAAAGTTGTATGGAAAAATGGAAAAGTGTGATTTTCTTGTTCCTAGTATTGCTTTTCTTGGTTACATTGTGTCTAGGGATGGAGTTCATGTGGATCCGGAAAAAGTCAAGGCCATGTCTTCATGGTTGGCGCCTACAAATGCTCATGAATGCCGAAGCTTTCATGGTCTAGCTTCCTTTTATAGAAGATTCATCCGAAATTTCTCAACCATCATGGCACCAATCACGAATTTGATGAAGAAAGGGGAGTTTTCATGGAACTCTCATGCTCAAAAGGCGTTTGATGAAGTCAAAGAGCTGCTTTGCAACGCTCCTATCCTTGCCTTGCCGAATTTCAACAAGTTGTTTGAAGTTGAGTGTGATGCTAGTGGACTTGGAGTTGGGGCGGTTTTGCTTCAAGAAAGGAGGCCCATTGCCTACTTTAGTGAGAAGTTAAGTGGCGCCAAACTCAACTACTCCAACTATGATCGTGAATTCTATGCAATTGTGAGAGCCTTGGATCATTGGTCTCATTACTTGGGCCCAAGCCTTTCATTCTTCATTCGGATCATGAAGCACTCAAATACATCCATGGACAGCAAAAGCTCAACCATAGGCATGCTAAGTGGGTTGAATTCCTACAAACCTTCACTTTTTCGTCTAAGTACAAAGAAGGTAAGAATAATATTGTTGCGGATGCCCTTTCAAGGCGTTCTTATCTTTTAGCCATGGTTGATGCAAGGGTGTTGGGGTTTGAACACTTAAAGGATTTATATGATGGTGATGATGATTTTCATGAGTCTTTTAAGAGCCCTAATGGTTTGTTTGTGTTACAAGAGGGATTTTTGTTTAAGGGAAACAAGCTATGCATTCCTAAGAGTGGCGTGAGGGAGTTGCTTGTGAGAGAAGTCCATAGTGGTGGGGTGGCTGGTCATTTTGGCGTGCAAAAGACATTAGACACTTTGAATGAGAGTTTTTATTGGCCTAACATGATGAGGGATGTTCATATGGTGGTTAGTAAGTGTGCTACTTGTCAAAGGTCGAAGAGTACTTTCCATAAAGGCCTTTATACTCCATTACCCGTACTCGATACACCTTGGGATAGTGTGAGCATGGATTTCATTGTAGGATTACCAAGAACTCAAAGGGGGAAGGACGCAATTATGGTGGTGGTGGATCGATTTTCGAAAATGGCTCATTTTGTTCCTATGCATAAAGCCGATGATGCTTTGCATGTGGCGGATTTGTACTTCAAAGAGATTATTCGATTGCATGGTATTCCTAGAAGTATTGTTAGTGATCGTGATACAAAGTTCCTTAGTCACTTTTGGAGGAGCTTATGGAAGATGGTGGGGACTAAGTTACTCTTTAGCACAAGTCATCATCCTCAAACTGATGGCCAAACTGAAGTAACTAATAGAACTCTTGGGGCTTTGTTGCGTGGCTTGGTGAGTAAGACACAAAAGGATTGGGATATAAAGCTAGCTCACACCGAGTTTGCTTATAATCGAGCTCATTCTTCTACTACTTCTAAGTCTCCATTTGAGGTGGTCTATGGTATCAATCCTTTCCTTCCTATTGATTTTGTGTCACTAACTAAATCCGAAATTCATGTTGATTCAAAGAAGAGGTTGGAAGCCTTTAAGAAGACTTGTGAGCAAGTGAAAGCACGAATTGAGAAGATGAATACTCAATACAAAGAACGGGCCAACAAGCATAGAAGACAACCGAAATTTCGGATTGGCGACTTGGTTTGGATTCATTTGAGGAAAGAACGGTTTCCAAGTAGAAGGAAGAACAAGCTTATGCCTAGAGCGATGGTCCATTCAAAGTTATTGATGTGATTAATGAAAGTGCTTATAAGATCGAGCTTCCAAGTGATTATGGAGGTGTGAGTGCAACCTTCAATGTTGGTGATCTTAGTCCTTATTTAGATGATGAAAATTTGAGGACAAATTCTTTTGAAGAGGGGGAGAATGATACAAGTCAAGGTCAAGGTCAAGCTACAAATGATCCGATTTGTTTAGTCCTTGAAGTGTTCGGGTTCAAGTTAAATTCAAACTCCTCATTTGTGTCATTTCTTAAGTGGAACGATGATTCCATTGATGAAGCTTGAAGGTGACACCATTTCTAGAGTCTTAGTTATTTTAAATTAAGTCTTTAATTTTCAGAAAATAAGGTCCGAAAAATATCTTGTGATATTTCGACCAAGATAGGCGTGTCATTAGGCGTGTGATTTGGTCCTTGTGCTCCAAGTTTGCAAGTTGTCATTGAGTTGTAATACTTTCCTTATTTCTTGGTTTCCTTATGTATTTAGGCGTGTGAAGGGGGATTGGGGGCTGATTTGGTTGTTTCCTTATTTACTCCTTTATTCTCTCCTAAAATCAAGGGATTAAGATGTAAGGAATTAAGGAATGTTTCCTTAATTCTTATGGCTGATTTTCGGCCCTTACTTGGTCCTTGGAGGACAAGTTTATTTTTATTATTATAAATAATAGTTCCATGCTATCATCAAGGGCATGTGAGATTTACCTAAAAACATTGTTATTGAATTTAATTGTGTGATCAATTACTTTCGACCATTGAGTAATTTTCAGGAGTGATTATTTACTTAGTGTTTAATCTACTTTATTCCAGGAGTGGTGTAAGTGAGATTAAGAGTTAATTCAAATATTCAGGAGTGATTATTTTAATTATCATATCCAGTGACTTAGAACATAAATTTCGGACTTCATTACTTCTTCAAATTCGAACCTTTGCTCGGATTTCCTTGGTTGCTCTTCAACTTGGACGTGCAATCATATCAGAAACACTAATGCATTCAACAAAGCTAATTGAATCAAATTAAAGTCAAATGAAGTCAAGTAAAACTTATTGAATCAAATGAAACGCAAATGCATTCAATAAAGCTAATTGAATCAAATGAAACCCAAATGCATTCAGCCAAGCTAATTGAATTAAATTAAAGTAAAATGAAGTCAAACAAAGCTAATTCAATCGAATGAAAGTCAAACAAAGTCAAACATAGCTAATAATCAAATTAAACTCAAATGCATTAAACAAAGCTAATTGAATCAAATGAAACTCAAATGCATTTACGAAAGCTAATTGAATCAAATGAAAGTCAAATGTATTCAACAAACCTAATTGAATCAAATGAAAATCAAATGTATTCAACAAAGCTAATTGAATCAAATGAAACTCAAATGCATTCAACAAAGCTAATTGAATCAAATGAAAGTCAAATGCATACAACAAAGCTAATTGAATGAAATGATACTCAAATGCATTCAACAAAGCTAATTGAATCAAATGAAAGTCAAATGCATTCAACAAAGCTAATTGAATGAAATGATACTCAAATGCATTCAACAAAGCTAATTGAATCAAATGAAAGTCAAATAAAGTCAAACATAGCTAATTGAATCAAATGGAACTCAAATGCATTCAACAAAGCTAATTGAATCAAATGAAACTCAAATGCATTTACCAAAGCTAATTGAATCAAATGAAAGTCAAATGTATTCAACAAAAGTAATTGAGTCAAATGAAACTCAAATGCATTCAACAAAGCTAATTGAATCAAATGAAACTCAAATGCATTCAACAAAGCTAATTGAATCAAGTGAAAGTCAAATGCATACAACAAAGCTAATTGAATGAAATGATAATCAAATGCATTCAACAAAGCTAATTGAATCAAATGAAAGTCAAATGCAATCAACAAAGCTAATTGAATGAAATGATACTCAAATGCATTCAACAAAGCTAATTGAATCAAATGAAAGTCAAATGAAGTCAAACATAGCTAATTGAATCAAATGGAACTCAAATGCATTCAACGAAGCTAATTGAATCAAATGAAACTCAAATGCATTCAACAAAGCTAATTGAATCAAATGAAACTCAAATGCATTCAACAAAGCTAATTGAATTAAAGTCAAATTAAGTTAAGCAAAACTTATTGAATCAAATGAAACGCAAATGCATTTAATATAGCTAATTGAATCAAATGAAACTGAAATGCATTCAACCAAGCTAATTGAATTAAATTAACGTAAAATAAAGTCAATCAAAGCTATTTGAATCAAATGAAAGTCAAACAAAGTCAAACATAGCTAATAGAATCAAATGAAACTCAAATGCATCCAACAAAGCTAATTGAATCAAATGAAACTCAAATGCATATTCCAAAGCTAATTGAATCAAATGAAAGTCAAATGCATTCAACAAACCTAATTGAATCAAATGAAACTCAAATGCATTCAACAAAGCTAATTGAATCAAATGAAAGTCAAATGAAGTCAAACATAGCTAATTGAATCAAATGAAACTCAAATGCATACAACAATTGAATCAAATGCAACTCAAATGCATTCAACAAAGCTAATTGAAGCAAATGAAACACTAATGCATTCAACAAAGCTAATTGAATCAAATTAAAGTCAAATGAAGTCAAGTAAAACTTATTGAATCAAATGAAACGCAAATGCATTCAATAAAGCTAATTGAATCAAATGAAACTCAAATGCATTCAGCCAAGCTAATTAAAGTAAAATGAAGTCAAACAAAGCTAATTCAATCGAATGAAAGTCAAACAAAGTCAAACATAGCTAATAATCAAATTAAACTCAAATGCATCCAACAAAGCTAATTGAATCAAATGAAACTCAAATGCATTTACCAAAGCTAATTGAATCAAATGAAAGTCAAATGTATTCAACAAACCTAATTGAATCAAATGAAACTCAAATGCATTCAACAAAGCTAATTGAATCAAATGAAACTCAAATGCATTCAACAAAGCTAATTGAATCAAATGAAAGTCAAATGCATTCAACAAAGCTAATTGAATGAAATGAAACTCAAATGCATTCAACAAAGCTAATTGAATCAAATGAAACTCAAATGCATTCAACAAAGCTAATTGAATCAAATGAAAGTCAAATGCATTCAACAAAGCTAATTGAATGAAATGATACTCAAATGCATTCAACAAAGCTAATTGAATCAAATGAAAGTCAAATAAAGTCAAACATAGCTAATTGAATCAAATGGAACTCAAATGCATTCAACAAAGCTAATTGAATCAAATGAAACTCAAATGCATTCAACAAAGCTAATTGAATCAAATGAAAGTCAAATGAAGTCAAACATAGCTAATTGAATCAAATGGAACTCTAATGCATTCAACGAAGCTAATTGAATCAAATGAAACTCAAATGCATTCAACGAAGCTAATTGAATCAAATGAAACTCAAATGCATTCAACTAAGCTAATTGAATTAAAGTCAAATGAAGTTAAGCAAAACTTATTGAATCAAATGAAACGCAAATGCATTTAATAAAGCTAATTGAATCAAATGAAACTCAAATGCATTCAACCAAGCTAATTGAATTAAATTAACGTAAAATAAAGTCAAACAAAGCTATTTGAATCAAATGAAAGTCAAACAAAGTCAAACATAGCTAATAGAATCAAATGAAACTCAAATGCATCCAACAAAGCTAATTGAATCAAATGAAAGTCAAATGCATTCAACAAACCTAATTGAATCAAATGAAACTCAAATGCATTCAACAAAGCTAATTGAATCAAATGAAAGTCAAATGCATACAACAAAGCTAATTGAATGAAATGATACTCAAATGCATTCAACAAAGCTAATTGAATCAAATGAAAGTCAAATGCATTCAACAAAGCTAATTGAATGAAATGATACTCAAATGCATTCAACAATTGAATCAAATGCAACTCAAATGCATTCAACAAAGCTAATTGAAGCAAATGAAACACTAATACATTCAACAAAGCTAATTGAATCAAATTAAAGTCAAATGAAGTCAAGTAAAACTTATTGAATCAAATGAAACGCAAATGCATTCAATAAAGCTAATTGAATCAAATGAAACTCAAATGCATTCAGCCAAGCTAATTGAATTAAATTAAAGTAAAATGAAGTCAAACAAAGCAAATTCAATCGAATGAAAGTCAAACAAAGTCAAACATAGCTAATAATCAAATTAAACTCAAATGTATCCAACAAAGCTAATTGAATCAAATGAAACTCAAATGCATTTACCAAAGCTAATTGAATCAAATGAAAGTCAAATGTATTCAACAAACCTAATTGAATCAAATGAAACTCAAATGTATTCAACAAAGCTAATTGAATCAAATGAAACTCAAATGCATTCAACAAAGCTAATTGAATCAAATGAAAGTCAAATGCATACAACAAAGCTAATTGAATGAAATGATACTCAAATGCATTCAACAAAGCTAATTGAATCAAATGAAAGTAAAATGCATTCAACAAAGCTAATTGAATGAAATGATACTCAAATGCATTCAACAAAGCTAGTTGAATCAAATGAAAGTCAAATAAAGTCAAACATAGCTAATTGAATCAAATGGAACTCAAATGCATTCAACAAAGCTAATTGAATCAAATGAAACTCAAATGCATTTACCAAAGCTAATTGAATCAAATGAAAGTCAAATGTATTCAACAAACCTAATTGAGTCAAATGAAACTCAAATGCATTCAACAAAGCTAATTGAATCAAATGAAACTCAAATGCATTCAACAAAGCTAATTGAATCAAATGAAAGTCAAATGCATTCAACAAAGCTAATTGAATGAAATGATACTCAAATGCAATCAACAAAGCTAATTGAATCAAATGAAAGTCAAATGAAGTCAAACATAGCTAATTGAATCAAATGGAACTCAAATGCATTCAACGAAGCTAATTGAATCAAATGAAACTCAAATGCATTCAACAAAGCTAATTGAATCAAATGAAACTCAAATGCATTCAACAAAGCTAATTGAATTAAAGTCAAATTAAGTTAAGCAAAACTTATTGAATAAAATGAAACGCAAATGCATTTAATATAGCTAATTGAATCAAATGAAACTGAAATGCATTCAACCAAGCTAATTGAATTAAATTAACGTAAAATAAAGTCAATCAAAGCTATTTGAATCAAATGACAGTCAAACAAAGTCAAACATAGCTAATAGAAGCAAATGAAACTCAAATGCATCCAACAAAGCTAATTGCATCAAATGAAACTCAAATGCATATTCCAAAGCTAATTGAATCAAATGAAAGTCAAATGCATTCATCAAACCTAATTGAATCAAATGAAACTCAAATGCATTCAACAAAGCTAATTGAATCAAATGAAAGTCAAATGAAGTCAAACATAGCTAATTAAATCAAATGGAACTCAAATGCATTCAACAATTGAATCAAATGCAACTCAAATGCATTCAACAAAGCTAATTGATGCAAATGAAACACTAATGCATTCAACAAAGCTAATTGAATCAAATTAAAGTCAAATGAAGTCAAGTAAAACTTATTGAATCAAATGAAACGCAAATGCATTCAATAAAGCTAATTGAATCAAATGAAACTCAAATGCATTCAGCCAAGCTAAGTGAATTAAATTAAAGTAAAATGAAGTCAAACAAAGCTAATTCAATTGAATGAAAGTCAAACAAAGTCAAACATAGCTAATAATCAAATTAAACTCAAATGCATCCAATAAAGCTAATTGAATCAAATGAAACTCAAATGCATTTACCAAAGCTAATTGAATCAAATGAACGTCAAATGTATTTAACAAACCTAATTGAATCAAATGAAACTCAAATGCATTCAACAAAGCTAATTGAATCAAATGAAACTCAAATGCATTCAACAAAGCTAATTGAATCAAATGAAAGTCAAATGCATTCAACAAAGCTAATTGAATGAAATGATACTCAAATGCATTCAACAAAGCTAATTGAATCAAATGAAAGTCAAATAAAGTCAAACATAGCTAATTGAATCAAATGGAACTCAAATGCATTCGACAAAGCTAATTGAATCAAATGAAACTCAAATGCATTCAACAAAGCTAATTGAATCAAATGAAAGTCAAATGCATTCAACAAAGCTAATTGAATGAAATGATACTCAAATGCATTCAACAAAGCTAATTGAATCAAATGAAAGTCAAATGAAGTCAAACATAGCTAATTGAATCAAATGGAACTCAAATGCATTCAACAAAGCTAATTGAATCAAATGAAACTCAAATGCATTCAACAAAGCTAATTGAATCAAATGAAACTCAAATGCATTCAACAAAGCTAATTGAATTAAAGTCAAATGAAGTTAAGCAAAACTTATTGAATCAAATGAAACGCAAATGCATTTAATAAAGCTAATTGAATCAAATGAAACTCAAATGCATTCAACCAAGCTAATTGAATTAAATTAACGTAAACTAAAGTCAAACAAAGCTATTTGAATCAAATGAAAGTCAAACAAAGTCAAACATAGCTAATAGAATCAAATGAAACTCAAATGCATCCAACAAAGCTAATTGAATCAAATGAAACTCAAATGCATATTCCAACGCTAATTAAATCAAATGAAAGTCAAATGCATTCAACAAACCTAATTGAATCAAATGAAACTCAAATGCATTCAACAAAGCTAATTGAATCAAATGAATGTCAAATGCATACAACAAAGCTAATTGAATGAAATGATACTCAAATGCATTCAACAAAGCTAATTGAATCAAATGAAAGTCAAATGCATTCAACAAAGCTAATTGAATGAAATGATACTCAAATGCATTCAACAATTGAATCAAATGCAACTCAAATGCATTCAACAAAGCTAATTGAAGCAAATGAAACACTAATTGATATGATTGCACGTCCAAGTTGAAAGAGCAACCAAGAATTCCGAGCAAAGGTTCGAACTTGAAGAATTAGTGAAGTCCGAAAATTATGTCTTAAGTCACCAGATATGATAATTAAAATAAACACTCCCGAATATTTTAATTAACTCTTAATCTCACTTACACCACTCCCGGAATAAAGTAGATTAAACACTAAGTAAATAATCACTCCTGAAAATTACTCAATGGTCGAAAGTAATTGATCACACAATTAAATTCAATAACAAAGTTTTTAGGTAAATCTCACATGCCTTGAATGATAGCATGGAATTATTATTTATAATAGAAATAACTTGTCCTCCAAGGACCAAGCAAGGGCCGAAAATCAGCCATGGGAATTAAGGAAACATTCCTTAATTCCTTACATCTTAATCCCTTGATTCTAGGAGAGAATAAAGGAGTAAATAAGGAAACCACAAATCAGCCCCATAATCCCCCCTTACACGCCCAACACACTTAAGGAAACCAAGAAATAAGGCAAGGAATATTACAACTCAATGACAACTTGCAACCTTGGAACACAAGGAGCCTAAACACACGCCTAAGACACGCTAAGGATCCGAAATAAGGCAACTTAATTTCGGACTTTTATTTTAGCAATTTTAAAGACTTAATTAAAATAACTAAGACTCTAGAAATGGTGTCATCTTCATGCTTCATCCATGGACTCATCGTCCCACTTGAGAAATGACACAAATGAGGAGTTTGAATTTAAATTGAACCCGAACACTTCAAGGACTAAACAAATCGGATCATTTGGAGCTTGACCTTGACCTTGACTTGTATCATTCTCCCCCTCTTCAAAAGAATTTATCCTCAAATTTTCATCATCTAAATAAGGACTAAGATCACCAACATTGAAGGTTGCACTCACACCTCCATAATCACTTGGAAGCTCGATCTTATAAGCACTTTCATTAATCACATCAATAACTTTGAATGGACCATCGCCTCTAGGCATAAGCTTGTTCTTCCTTCTACTTGGAAACCGTTCTTTCCTCAAATGAATCCAAACCAAGTCGCCAATCCGAAATTTCGGTTGTCTTCTATGCTTGTTGGCCCGTTCTTTGTATTGAGTATTCATCTTCTCAATTCGTGCTTTCACTTGCTCACAAGTCTTCTTAAAGGCTTCCAACCTCTTCTTTGAATCAACATGAATTTCGATTTAGTTAGTGACACAAAATCAATAGGAAGGAAAGGATTGATACCATAGACCACCTCAAATGGAGACTTAGAAGTAGTAGAAGAATGAGCTCGATTATAAGCAAACTCGGCGTGAGCTAGCTTTATATCCCAATCCTTTTGTGTCTTACTCACCAAGCCACGCAACAAAGCTCCAAGAGTTCTATTAGTTACTTCGTTTGGCCATCGGTTTGAGGATGATGACTTGTGCTAAAGAGTAACTTAGTCCCCACCATCTTCCATAAGCTCCTCCAAAAGTGACTAAGGAACTTTGTATCACGATCACTAACAATACTTCTAGGAATACCATGCAATCGAATAATCTCTTTGAAGTACAAATCCGCCACATGCAAAGCATCATCGGTTTATGCATAGGAACAAAATGAGCCATTTTCGAAAATCGATCCACCACCACCATAATTGCGTCCTTCCCCTTTGAGTTCTTGGTAATCCTACAATGAAATCCATGCTCACACTATCCCAAGGTGTATCGTGTACGGGTAATGGAGTATAAAGGCCTTTATGGAAAGTACTCTTCGACCTTTGACAAGTAGCACACTTACTAACCACCATATGAACATCCCTCATCATGTTAGGCCAATAAAAACTCTCATTCAAAGTGTCTAATGTCTTTTGCACTCCAAAATGACCAGCCACCCCACCACTATGGACTTCTCTCACAAGCAACTCCTCACGCCACTCTTAGGAATGCATAGCTTGTTTCCCTTAAACAAAAATCCCTCTTGTAACACAAACAAACCATTAGGGCTCTTAAAAGACTCATGAAAATCATCATCACCATCATATAAATCCTTTAAGTGTTCAAACCCCAACACCCTTGCATCAACCATGGCTAAAAGATAAGAACGCCTTGAAAGGGCATCCGCAACAATATTATTCTTACCTTCCTTGTACTTAGACGAAAAAGTGAAGGTTTGTAGGAATTCAACCCACTTAGCATGCCTATGGTTGAGCTTTTGCTGTCCATGGATGTATTTGAGTGCTTCATAATCCGAATGAAGAATGAAAGGCTTGGGCCTCAAGTAATGAGACCAATGATCCAAGGCTCTCACAATTGCATAGAATTCACGATCATAGTTGGAGTAGTTGAGTTTGGCGCCACTTAACTTCTCACTAAAGTAGGCAATGGGCCTCCTTTCTTGAAGCAAAACCGCCCCAACTCCAAGTCCACTAGCATCACACTCAACTTCGAACAACTTGTTGAAATCCGGCAAGACAAGGATAGGAGCGTTACAAAGTAACTCCTTGACTTCATCAAACGCCTTTTAAGCATGAGAGTTCCATGAAAACTCCCCTTTCTTCATCAAATCCGTGATTGGTGCCATGATAGTTGAGAAATTTCGGATGAATCTTCTATAAAAGGAAGCTAGACCATGAAAGCTTCGACATTCATGAGCACTTGTAGGCGCCAACCATGAAGACATGGCCTTGACTTTTTCCGGATCCACATGAACTCCATCCCTAGACACAATGTAACCAAGAAAAGCAATACTAGGAACAAGAAAATCACACTTTTCCATTTTTCCATACAACTTTTGCTCTCTTAATTTTTCAAATAAAGCTCTCAAGTGAAGTGAATGAGACTCAACACTAGTACTATATACAAGAATATCATCTAAATAGACAACAATAAACTTGTTAAGAAAGGGACGTAGTACCTCATTCATAAGTCTCATAAATGAACTAGGAGCATTGCAAAGACCAAAGGGCATCACCATCCACTCATATAGACCTTGTTTGGTCTTGAAAGCGGTTTTCCATTCATCTCCTTCCCGAATTCTCATTTGATGATAACCACTCCTCAAATCAATCTTCGAAAAAATCGAAGCTCCATGTAGCTCATCAAGCATGTCCTCCAATCTAGGCATAGGAAAACGATACTTGATTGTAATGTTGTTGACGGCTCTACTATCAATACACATCCTCCAAGTACCATCTTTCTTAGGAACAAGTAAAGCGGGAACGGCACATGGACTCATGCTTTCTCTCACATAGCCTCTGGCCAATCAACTCTTCAATTTGCTTTTGTAGCTCCTTAGAAGCTACGGGATCACATCTATATGCCGGCTTATTTGGCAAAGGTGCGCCTGGCACAAGATCAATAGCATGCTCAATGCCTCTCAATGACGGTAATCCTTGAGGCAATTCCTCCGGAAATACATCACAAAACTCGTCCAATAATGCTGCAAGTTTCGGATTACTAGACGAAACACTGTTAGTCAAAACAAGTTTAACATATAAAGCATAACAATTTCCTTCCAACTCTACCTCTTTCTCGAATTCTTTGGCCGAAAGAAACAAGTTTTGTTTCCCTTGAACCACCTTCTTGGGTGCCATGGAACTAGGAGACAAAGGAACCAACCGAATCCTTTTTGAACCCATCAAAACTGTGTACACATTAGTTTCACCTTCATGAACAACTTTTCGATCATATTGCCAAGGTCTACCAAGAAGAAGATGACAAGCACTCATGGGTAGAACATCACCCCACAACTCATCTTTGTAACCTCCAATAGAAAATGTCACAAGAGCTTGCTTTTTCACTAACAAACCAGTTTTGTCATCCAACCAACTCAACTTATAAGGATGTGGATGGTCTCTAACAATCAAATTCAACTTGGAAACCACATTAGAAGCAACCACATTCGTACATGAACCACTCGTCAATAATCACATTACATGTAAACTCACCAATTCGACATCTAGTATGAAACAAGTTTTCTCTTTGATCATGGTTAGGAGAATGATCAACATGCAAAGTTCTCCTAATAACCCCAAGCATCCTAGACTCATCTTCGGCATATGCAATCTCATTATCATCACTTTCACATTCTTCCTCTTTTTCACACACAATGTTATACGTTCTTTCTTCCTCCTCTATTTCCATGTATTGTCTCATCGTTAAGGTCTTCCTAGATGGACAATTACTAGCAATGTGACCCCTCCCTTGACACTTAAAACACTTTCGAGTTTCCTCCCATTTTTCTTTAGGAATCACCAATTTAGGACGGTCTCCCTTTTGTTCCCCCTTAGAAGGATTATCTTTTTTCTCAAAGGTTTTAGAAGAGTTAGAAGAAGAAGAAGGGACGAAAGAAGAAGAAGAGTTGGTCTTATTATGGCCGAATTTTCCCCCATATGGTTTCTTTTCCTCCAATTCATGCCTTTCAAATTTTAAAGCCAATCGACACACATCATCAAAAGTACTATAATTCGACACATCAACCTTTCTAGCAATAGATTTATTAAGTCCATTAACAAACCTAGCAATTTTCTCTTGTTCGACCTCCTCAACATCACAAATCAAACACAACTTGTCAAATTCAACCATATAATCATGCACACTCGACACATCTTGAGTCAAAAAATTCTTTCTCATATATTGTCGTTGAATAAAATCACTTGGAACAAACTTCTCATGCAATTTCCTTTTAAGCTTAGTCCAACTTTTAAGCTTAGGTTTCCCAAGTCTTGCCCTTTTTGCCTTTAGACTTTCTAACCAAATTCCAAAGATACTTAGTTAGTCTAATTGTGGCAATTTTATAACGTTTCTCATCATCAAACCCCTTATAATCACAAATTTTCTCAAGTTGACGAATCCATTCAAGTAAATCCTCGGGACTAGAATCACCGAGTAAAGTCATCTAGTTTAATCCCCCTATCATTATCATAAGTCGGTTTAACAATTTTAACCTCTTGAACATCGATTCATAGTCAACATGATTAGGGTCGTTTTTTATTGTTCACTTTACACGCAAGAATGTTATGAGCTACTGTTAATCTTTCCCTTTTTCCCTTTCCTCATTTTGAGTGTTAAAGAGTTTCTCAATAAGAGCTTTTAGTTCGCCCAATTCCGACATTATAACCCAATTAAGATGCTACGTCACAGAAGAAATAGCAAGCCACAACCACACACAAAACCCCAATTAAGGATCGAACAAAGTAGAAGCACTTACCAATGAAAGAAGAATCCCTTCTATCCTCACCCTCCTGGAAAAATCGATACCAACCGATATGATTGCACGTCCAAGTTGAAAGAACAACCAAGAATTCCGAGCAAAGGTTCGAACTTGAAGAATTAGTGAAGTCCGAAAATTATGTCTTAAGTCACCGGATATGATAATTAAAATAAACACTCCCGAATATTTTAATTAACTCTTAATCTCACTTACACCACTCCCGGAATAAAGTAGATTAAACACTAAGTAAATAATCACTCCTGAAAATTACTCAATGGTCGAAAGTAATTGATCACACAATTAAATTCAATAACAAAGTTTTTAGGTAAATCTCACATGCCTTGAATGATAGCATGGAATTATTATTTATAATAGAAATAACTTGTCCTCCAAGGACCAAGCAAGGGCCGAAAAATCAGCCATGGGAATTAAGGAAACATTCCTTAATTCCTTACATCTTAATCCCTTGATTCTAGGAGAGAATAAAGGAGTAAATAAGGAAACCACAAATCAGCCCCATAATCCCCCTTACACGCCCAACACACTTAAGGAAACCAAGAAATAAGGCAAGGAATATTACAACTCAATGACAACTTGCAACCTTGGAACACAAGGAGCCTAAACACACGCCTAAGACACGCTAAGGATCCGAAATAAGGCAACTTAATTTCGGACTTTTATTTGCTGAATTTTAAAGACTTAATTAAAATAACTAAGACTCTAGAAATGGTGTCATCTTCATGCTTCATCCATGGACTCATCGTCCCACTTGAGAAATGACACAAATGAGGAGTTTGAATTTAAATTGAACCCGAACACTTCAAGGACTAAACAAATCGGATCATTTGGAGCTTGACCTTGACCTTGACTTGTATCACTAATGCATTCAACAAAGCTAATTGAATCAAATTAAAGTCAAATGAAGTCAAGTAAAACTTATTGAATCAAATGAAACGCAAAATGCATTCAATAAAGCTAATTGAATCAAATGAAACTCAAATGTATTCAGCCAAGCTAATTGAATTAAATTAAAGTAAAATGAAGTCAAACAAAGCTAATTCAATCGAATGAAAGTCAAACAAAGTCAAACATAGCTAATAATCAAATTAAACTCAAATGCATCCAACAAAGCTAATTGAATCAAATGAAACTCAAATGCATTTACCAAAAGCTAATTGAATCAAATGAAAGTCAAATGTATTCAACAAACCTAATTGAATCAAATGAAACTCAAATGCATTCAACAAAGCTAATTGAATCAAATGAAACTCAAATGCATTCAACAAAGCTAATTGAAGCAAATGAAACACTAATGTATTCAACAAAGCTAATTGAATCAAATTAAAGTCAAATGAAGTCAAGTAAAACTTATTGAATCAAATAAAACGCAAATGCATTCAATAAAGCTAATTGAATCAAATGAAACTCAAATGCATTCAATCAAGCTAATTGAATTAAATTAAAGTAAAATGAAGTCAAACAAAGCTAATTCAATCGAATGAAAGTCAAACAAAGTCAAACATAGCTAATAATCAAATTAAACTCAAATGCATCCAACAAAGCTAATTGAATCAAATGAAACTCAAATGCATTTACCAAAGCTAATTGAATCAAATGAAAGTCAAATGTATTCAACAAACCTAATTGAATCAAATGAAACTCAAATGCATTCAACAAAGCTAATTGAATCAAATGAAACTCAAATGCATTCAACAAAGCTAATTGAATCAAATGAAAGTCAAATGCATACAACAAAGCTAATTGAATGAAATGATACTCAAATGCATTCAACAAGGCTAATTGAATCAAATGAAAGTCAAATGCATTCAACAAACCGATGTGATTCTTGAAGCAAGATTCACGAAATTTAGGCTCTTTGATGTAGTTTAGTGGCTTTTGTAGATTAAAGATGCAAACTTTAGGAACAATTAATGTCAAGATCCGAATTCTTGATGCAAAACAACAATGAAATCTGAATAATAACAAAGGGATATGGAGAATTTGACTAATCCAAGTCAAGATTCAACTAGGATATGAAGAATTTAGGCGTATTTCGACTCAAAATTCAACTAGGGTTTGGATTCACTCCCGAAACGGTTTGGATTCTCTCCGAAACTTTTAATTCACACGAATTAACTTAAACTCAACATATCATTATTATGGCCGAATGGCAATATTTATAGGTTACAAAGAAACCTAACTCAACTAGAACTAGTAAAACATAAAGGGATAAACAAAAAATAACAACCTATAAAAAATCTATCACTATCACACGCCTAAGTAATTAAAGTCCTAAAGCAAATGAAACTCTAAACAAAGTAAAGTCCTAATGTAAAACAAACTCTTAACAAGCTAGGAGTTAAAACACCTAAATTACATAGAATTCTAGCAGAACTAGAACTCTACATAACTAATACTTCTATTTCCCACATCAAACTCCCCTTCTTAAAAAAACTTGTCCTCAAGTTTTGGTGTATGCCAAATCATCCACGAACGAAAGCCATGATCCATAGGAAGTAGCACACATACGCGAAACAAATGGTGAGGCCATGATGCTTGTGGACGTGTAAAGTGCAAAGGACTGTAGGCGTAGCCCAAAAAGCGTGAGAGAAGTTGCTTGCGAATTTAGGTACCCAATGCTTCATTGGAGCTTTCTTCACACATATGGCAGCAATTTTCGGTCCTTTGGGTGGGGATGCAAGCCAAAGATGTAATCTTTAAGTCCTCTTGTATATCCAAGATTGGATCTTGGGGAGTTGTTCCATGCAAAGAGTCATGAGGCAAAGTCGCGTTTGATCCAACAAAGTGATTGTTGCCTTGGTTCTACCACATCTTGTTTTAAGAACAAGACAAGTTCTTCCTTGGAAACGTGTCTCTCTTCATTGGGGCATTGATGTTCTTCGTGTCCAAGACCTTGGCTATTGACTTTAAGCAATGTATCCATGTTTTTGTGCTGGTTGCGGTGATGCCTTCGGAGGTGGTAGGGATTGTAGCTTATGAAGTGTGACAAGCATTTCTTCGGGAAGCCTTCTTTGATGTCATCCATGAAGTCATAGTAAGCATCGTAGTCATAATAGTCATAGTAATCAACCATTATGAAACAGCTTAAGCAGATACATTGATGTCATTGAAGTTTAACGCGGCACAGAACTCGTTACTTATTCGAACGATTACTTTTAAGAAATTTACAGGCACAACAAACCTCTAGATGTTGTAAGTCCAACGGGCCAAAAGAATAGGAACCCCAAGTTGCACACGCTCTGTCACGCCCCGTGTCAATCTAGCAGTGTCCAAACTGGCGACAGAAATTTGACGCAGATGTATATCCGATGACTGTTTACGACTTCGTTACTGGTTCCAAATGCGCTCAAATTTTTAACACAAGAGAGATCTCTTTGTTAGCTTTCCGACGAACTAGAAAATACGAATTCCGACATGTAATTTTATCACGTGAACAATTCTACCGAACTGGTGTCAGATTTGGCCCTTAAAGCAGCAGGGCGGGGAGATTTGGAAATCAGCTTGCCGGGGGGTGGATCCCAGCGGCCACACCACTTGATGTGATTCTTGAAGCAAAGATTCACGAAATTAGGCTCTTTCTATGTAGTTTAGTGGCTTTCTTTAACTTTTGGTCTTAAAGATAAAGATAACTTAATGAAAATCGGTAGCAGAAAACAAGTATATTGGGCGTATTTCGTCTCAATAACTCGTTTGAAAAGTAACGGGATATGAAAAATCTATCACTATCACACGCCTAAGTAATTAAAGTCAAAAAGCAAATGAGACTCTAAACAAAGTAAAAAGTCCTAATGTAAATCAAACTCTTAACAAGCTAGGAGTTAAAACACCTAAATTACATAGAATTCCTAACGAACTAGAACTCTACATAACTAATACTTCTATTTGCATCACAAACCTAATTGGAAGTCGAGTAAAGCTCAAATGCATTTTAACAAAGCTAATTGAATCAAATGAAACTCAAATGCATTCAACAAAGCTAATTGAATCAAAATGAAAGTCAAATGCATAACAACAAAGCTAATTGAATAAAATGATAGTCAAATGCATTCAAAAAAGCTAATTGAATCAAAATGAAGAATAAATGCATTCAACAAGCTAATTGAGAATAGAAATGATATAGAATGCATTCAACAAAGCTAATTGAATCAAATGAAAGTCAAATGAAGTCAAACATAGCTAATTGAATCAAATGGAACTCAAATATTCAGCGACTAATTGAATCAAATGAAACTCAAATGCATTCAGCAAAGCTAATTGAATCAAATGAAACTCAAATGCATTCAACAAAGCTAATTGAATTAAAGTCAAATTAAGTTAAGCAAAACTTGTTGGATAAAATGAAACGAAATGCATTTAATAAAGCTAATTGAATCAAAGGAAACTCAAATGCATTCGGCCAAGCTAATTGAATTAAATTAGCGTAAAATAATGTGAGACAAAGCTCTTTGAATCGAATGAAGAGTGAACAAAAAGTTAAACATAGCTAATAGATCAATGAAACTCGAATGCATCGAACAAAGCTAATTGGAATCAAATGAAACTCAAATGTATATTCCAAAGCTAATTATGAATCCAAATGAAGAAAGTCAAATGCATTCAACAAAGCCTAATTGAATCAAATGAAACTCAAATGCATTGAACAAAGCTAATTGAATCGAAATGAAAGTGCAAATGCATACAACAAAAAGCTAATTGAATGAAATGATACTCCAGAAATTTGACCAAAGCTAATTGAATCAAATGGAAACTCAAATAAAATTGAAACATAGCTAATTGAATCAAATGAGGCGCAAATGCATTCAACAAAGCTAATTGAAAAATGAAACTCCAATGCATCAACCAGAAGCTAATTATGAATTAAATTAACGTATTTAAAATTAAAGTCGATCAAGAAACATGTGAATGAAGTAGAGAGTCGAAACTTAAAGTCGAGCCTTTTTCAGTAATAGACCCAAATGTAAAGCTTTCAAATGCATCCAACAAACTGAATTGAATCGAATGAAACTCAAATGCGTATTAAAAAACTGAGTAGACTCAAATGAAAGTCAAATGCATTAACAAACCTAGTTGAATCAATGAAACTCAAATGCATTCAACAAAGCTAATTTATGAATCAAATGAAAGTCAAATGAAGTCAAACATAGCTAGTTGAATCAAATGGAACTCAAATGCATTTAACAATTATTGAATCGGAAATGCGGCTCCGATGCATTCGCTCAAGCTAGTGAAGCAAATGAAACACTAATGCATTGACAATACAGCTAATTGAATCAAATTAAAGAATGATGTCGAGTAAAACTTATTGAATCAAATGAAGCATAAATGCATTGAAAAAGCTAATGGAAGTCAAATCGAGCTTCAGTGCATTGACGCCGAGCTAATTAAAGTAAAAAATGAAGTCGAAGAAAGCTAATTGCAATCGAATGAGAAGTCAAACATAGCAAATAATCATATTAAACTCAAATGACATCCAACAAAGCTAATTGAATCGAATGAAACTCAAATGCATTTGCCAAAGCTAATTGAATCAAATGAAAGTCAAATGTATTCAAAAAGTTAAGTGAGATCGAAATGAAACTCAAATGCATTCAACAAAGCTAATTGAATCAAATGAAACTGAAATGCATTCAACAAAGCTAATGTGAATCAAATGAAAGTCAAATGCATAAAACAAAATAATTGAATGAGGAAATGATACATTTCAGTGCATTCAACAAAGCTAATTGAATCAAATGAAAGTCGAAATAAAGTCGAACATAGCTAATTGAATCAAATGGACTTGAAATCATTAAACAAAGCTAATGATGAATCAAATGAAACTCAAATGCATTGAACAAAGCTAATTGAATCAAATGAAGCTCCAAATGCATTCGACAAAGCTAATTGAATCAAATGAAACTCAAATGCATTCAAGCAAAGCTAATTGTGAATCAAATGAAAGTGAAATGCATACAATCAGCTAATTGAATGAAATGATACTGATGAATGCATTCAACAAAGCTAATTGAATCAAATGAGAGTCAAATGCATTAAACAAACTGATTGGGAATGAAATGATACTCAAATGCATTGAACAAAGCTAATTGAATCAAATAAAAGTCAAATGAAATCAAACATAGCTAATTGAATCAAATGGAACTCGAAATGCATTGACGAAGCTAATTGAATCAAATGAAACTCAAATGCATTCAACAAAGCTAATTGAATCAAATGAAACTCAAATGCAATCAACAAGCTAGATGAATTAGGAAAGTCAAATTAAGTTAAGCAAAACTTATTGAATCAAATGAAAAGCAAATGCATTTAATAAGAAGCTAATTGAATCAAATGAAACTCGGAAGTAAAATGAACCAAGCTAAGTGAATTAAATTAACAAGTAAAAGTAATGTCAAGCAAAGCTATTTGAATCCAAATGAAAGTCAAAGCAAAAAGTTAAGCACGTAAGCTAATAGAATCAAATGAAACTCAAATGCATCCAACAAGCTAATTGAATCAAATGAAACTCAAATGTATATTCCCAAGCTAATTGGAATCAAATGAGAGTCAAATGCATTCCTTGAAGCTACCTAATTGAATCAATGAAACTCAAATGCATTCCAACAAAGCTAATTGAATCAAATGAAAGTCAAATGCATTTACAAAGCTAATTGAATGAAACGAAATAAAATGTAATTGAACAAAGCTAATTCTGAATCAAATGAAACTCAAATAAAGCCAAACATAGCTAATTGAATCAAGTAAACAAAGCATTGACAAAGCTAATTGAGGCTGAAATTAATGTAAGAAAGCAATGAGTGAAGAAAATGAAACTCCAAGCAGTTTCGGTAAACTAGTGAATGAGAAATATTGGCTTAAAATAAGAAAAAAGTAGTAAAATAAAGTAAATAAAAGCTATTTGGAAAGATGAGAAGTCGAGGAAAGTCGAATATAGAAAAATTGAAGAAAATGTAGAAACTCCAAATACATTCAATAAAAGCTAAGTAAATCAAATGAAACTCTAAATGCATATGCCAAAGCTAAATTGAATCAGAATTAAAATTAAATAAAGTCAACAAACCTAATTGAATCAAATGAAAGCTCATAATCCAAATGAATAAAGCAAAGCTAATCGAATGAAATGGAAGCAAATGAAGTCAAGCAAGGCTGATTGAATCAAATGGAATTAAATGCATTCAACAATATGAATCAAATGAAACTCCAAATGCCATTCCCAATAAAGCTAATTGAATCCAAATGAAACACAATAGCATTCGAGCAAAGCTAATTGGATCAAATAAGAGTCAAATGATGTCCAAGTAAAAGCTAATTGAATCGAATGAAACACAAATGCATTAAACAAAGCTACTTCAGAGATCTTCAAATAAAACACAAATGCATTCAGCCAAGCTAATTAAAGTAATTGATCAAATAAAGCTAAATTCATCCAAGATAAGAAATCCAAACACTAACCAAAATAATCCATATTAAACGAAATGCATCCAGCTTGTAGAAGCTATTCGATGTAATGAAACTCCCCCCCCAAGAAGTATTCTTGTTGCAAAGCTAATTGAATCAAATGAAAGTCCAAATACTTTGTTCAACAAAGCTAATTGAATCAAATGAAAGCTCAAATGCATTCAACAAAGCTAATTGAATCAAATGAAACTCAATCATTCAACAAAGCTAATTGAATCAGAAATGAAAAGGTCAAATGCATAAAAACAAAGCTAATTGTGAATAAATGATACTCAAGTAAATTTCCAACAAAGCTAGTATGAGACCAAATGAAAGTCAAATAAAGTCAAACATATAGCTAATTGAATCAAATGGACTTGAAATGCATTCAACAAAGCTAATTGAATCAAATAAGCTCAAATGCATTCCAACAAAGCTAATTGAGATAAAATGAAACTCAAATGCATTCAACAAAGCTAATTGAATCAAATGAAACTCAAATGCATTCAACAAAGCTAATTGAATCAAATGAAACTCAAATGCATACAACAAAGCTAATTGAATGAAATGATACTCAAGCCCATTTCTCAACAAAGCTAATTGAATCAAATGAAGAATAAAATGCATTCCTTAAAGCTAATTATGAATGAAATGATGCCGAATGCATTCAACAAAGCTAATTGTGAATCAAATGTAAGTCAAATGAAGTCAAACATAGCTAATTGAATCAAATGGAACTCAAAATGCATTCAACGAGAAGCTAAATTGAATCAAATGAAACTCAAATGCATTCAACAAAGCTAATTGAATAAATGAAACTCAAATGCACAACCAAAGCTAATTGAATAAGTCAAATTAAGTTAAGCAAAACTTATTGATCATAGAAAGGCATAAATGCATTTTAATAAAGCTAATTGAATGAAGCTCAAGAAGCAAATGCATTCAGCAAGCTGAATATGCCTTGAATTAGAATTAGCGTTTAAAAGATAATGGCATGTCCAAACAAAGCTATTTGAATCGAAATGAAAGTGAAGCAAGAGTTAAACATAGCTAATAGAATCAAATGAAACTCAAATGCATCCAACAAGCCAATTGGAATCAAATGAAACTCAAATGTATATTCCAAAGCTAATTCTGAATCAAATGAAAGTCAAGTAAAATTTCAACAAACCTAATTGAATCAGAAATGAAACTCAAAATGCATTAAACCAAAGTAATTGAATCAGAAGCTGAAAGTCAAATGCATACAACAAAGCTAATTGGACTGAAATGATACTCAAATGCATTCAACAAAGCTAATTGAATCAAATGAAACTCAAATAAATCAAACATAGCTAATTGGATAAATGGGCTGATAAAGATTCAACAAAGCTGAGTGAATCAGGAAGAATGAAACTCAAATGCATCAGCCAAGCTAATTGAATTGATAACGTAAAATTAAAGTCCAATCAAAGCTATTTGAATCAAATGAAGAAAGTCAAACAAAGTCCAAACATAGCTAATTGAATCAAATGAAACTCAAATGCATCCAACAAAGCTAATTGAATCAAATGAAACTCAAATGCATATTAGCTAATTGAATCAAATGAAAGTGAATGCATTCAACAAACCTAATTGAATCAAATAAACTTCAAATGCATTCAACAAAGCTAATTGAATCAAATGATCAAATGAAGTCAAACATAGCTAATTAATGAATCAAATGGAACTCCAAATGCATTCAGCAATTGAATCAAATGACTTCAAATACATTTCAACAAAAGCTAATTGAAGCAAATGAAACACTAATGCATTCAACAAAAGCTAATTGAATCAAATTAAAATGATAAGTCCGATAAGGAGCTTATTGAATCAAATGAAAGCATAAATCATTCAATAAAGCTGAACGGATGAAATCAAACAAATGCGTTCGACCAAGCTAATTTTTAAAGTAAAATGAAATTAGGCATAAGCTAATTCAAATCTGAATGAAAGGGCAAACATAGCTAATAATCATATTAAACTCAAATGCATCCAACAAAGCTAATTGAATCAAATGAAACTCAAATGCATTTGCAAAGCTAATTATGAATCAAATGAAAGTCGAATGTATTCAACAAAGCTAATTGAATCAAATAAAAATAAGAGAAATGCATTCAAAGCAAAGCTAATTGAATCAAATGAAACTCAAATGCATTCAACAAAGCTAATTGAATCAAATGAAAGTCAAATGCATAAAAACAAAGCGAATTGAAGATGATGATACTCAAATGCATTCAACAAGCTAATTAGATGATGAAGGGAAGAAGTGAATAAAGTAAAACATAGCTAATTGAATCAAATGGACTTGAAATGCATTCAGCAAAGCTAATTGAATCAAATGAAACTCAAGTGTCCCATTCAACAAAGCTAATTAAAGAATCCAAATGAAACTCCAAATGCATCCAGCAATGCTAATTGAATCAAATGAAACTCCAAATGCATTTACCAAAGCTAATTGAATCAATGAAACTCCAAATGCATTTGCTGCAAGCTAACCCAGATCAAATGAAACTCAAATGCATTAACAAAGCTAATTGAATCAAATGAAAGTCAAATGCATAAAACAGCTGGTTGAATGAAATGATACTCAAATGCATTCAACAAAGCTAATTGAATCAATGAAAGTCAAATAAAGTCAAACATAGCTAATTGAATCAAATGGAACTCCAAATGCATTCAACAAAAGCTAATTGAATAAAATGAAACTCAAAGCATTTTCCAAGCTATTGAGTGGGCGAATCAAATGAAAGTCAAATGTATTCAAAACCTGAGTGAGTCAAATGAAACTTTTTTTTTTTTTTTTTTTTTTTTCAAATGCATTCAACAATGCTAATTGAATCAAATGAAACTCAAATGCATTCAACAATGCTAATTGAATCCAAATGAAAGTCAAATGTTTTGCATACAACAAAACTAATTGAATGAAATGATACTCCAAATGCATTCAACAAAGCTAATTGAATCAAATGAAAAAAAAAAAAAAAAAAAAAAAAAAGGAAGTCAGTATTACATTCCAACAAAGCTAATTGAATGAAATGATACTCAAATGCATTCAACAAAAAAGCTAATTGAATCAAATGTAAGTCAAATGAAGTCCAAACATAGCTAATTGAATCAAATGGAACTCAAATGCATTCCATGACTAATTGAATCAAATGAAACAGAAACTGAAAATGCATTCCAACTTGAAGCTAATTGAATCAAATGAAACTCAAATGCATTCAACAAAGCTAATTAGATCAAATGAAAGTCGAAATGAAGTCAAATAAAGCTAATTGAATCAAATGAAACGCAAATGCCCAATTAATAAAGCTAATCGGGATTCAAATGAAACTCAAATGCACATTGACCAAGCTACACAATTGAATTAAATTAAAGTAAAATGAAGTCAATCAAAGCTCAGGGAAACAAAATGAAAGTCAAACGAAGGTCGAATAAAGCTAATAGAAATCAAATGAAACTCAAAATGCATCCAACAAAGCTAATTGAATCAAATGAGTCTCAAATGCAAATGCATTCAACAAAGCTAAATTGAGATCAAATGAAAGTCAAACTGCATTCAACAAAGCTAATTGAATGAAATGAAAGTCAAATGCATTCAACAAAGCTAATTGAATCAAATGAAAGTCAAATGAAGTCAAACATAGCTAATTGAATCAAATGGAACTCAGAAAATGCTTCAAGAAAGCTATCAATCAAATGAAAGCTAAGGCTGAAATGAACAAAGCAATTGCCAATCAAATGAAAAGTCAAATGAAGTCAATAAACAAATTGAATAACCAAATTAAAGTCAAATGAAGTCAAGTAGTAACTGGTAATTGAATAAAATGAAACGCAAATGCATTCAATAAAGCTAATATAATCAAATGAAACTCAAATAGCGTTTTCACAGTTTGTTGACTCAAAATGAAAATAAAACGCATGCCAAACAAGAAGCTAATTGAATAGATAAAAGTCAAAAAAGTCAAACTTAGCCAATTATCAAATAAAACTAAAATGAATCCAACAAAGCGCTTAATTGGTATCAAATGAAGTCTCCAAAATGCATTTCCTAATTCTGCAATTGTCAAATGAACTAACGCTCAGAATCAAAATAATTGAATGGCCAAAAATTGAACAAATGTATTAACAAAACTAATTGAATAAATGGACCTCAAATGGATAAAGCGAAAGATAATTGATTAAATGAAAGTCAAATGAAGTCAAACAAAGCTAATTAAATCAAATGAAACTCAAATGCATTCAACAAAGTTATATCCAAATGAAACTCAAATGCATTTCAACATGTCTAAATAAACCAAATGAAACTCAAATGCATTCAACAAAGCTAATTGAAACAAATGAAACGTAAATGCATTCAACAAAGAAGCTAATTAGATCAAATGAAAGTCAAAGGAAGTCGAAGTAAAACTTGTCGAATCAAAATGAAACTTAAATGCATTTCAATAAAGCTAATTGAATCAAAGGAAATTCAAATGCATTCAACAAAGCTAATTGGAACTAAATAAAATCAAGTGCATTCAACAAAGCTAATTGAATGAAAAGAAAGTAAGCAAAGTCAAGCAAAGCTAATAAGGGATCAAATGAAAGTCAGTTCAAAGGAAGCAAAGCTAACTTTGAATCAAAATGAAACTCAAATGCATTTGCAACAAAAGCTAATGGAATCAAATGGAAAAGTCAAATGTATTCAACAAACCTAATTGAATCAAAATGAAACTCGCAATGCATTCAACAAAGCTAATCAATCAAATGAAACTCAAATGCATTTCAACAGAAGTCAAATAAAGCTAATTGAATCAAATGAAACTCAAATGCATTCAACAAAGCTAATTGAATCAAATGAAAGTCAAATGCATTCAACAAAGCTAATTGAATCAAAGGAATACTCAAATCAATGCATTCAACAAACAAAGCTCAATTGAGAAACGAAATGAAAGTAAAATGAAGTGAACCAAAGCGAATTAGATATCAAATGGAAGTCAAAGGTGAAGTGAACAAACTAATTAATCAAATGAAACTCAAATGCATTCAACAAAGCTAATTGAATCAAAGAAAATACAATGCATTCAACAAAGCTAATTGAATCAAATGAAACTCAAATGCAGTCAAATAAAGCTTATTAGATTGTTAATGAAAGGAAAATGAAGTGAAACAAAGCTAATTGAATCAAATAAAGCTCAAATGAAGTCAAACAATGCTAATTGAATTAAAAAAAAAAGTAAAATGAAGTCAGAAACAAAAGAAGCTAATTGAATAAAATGAAACTCAAACGATTCAACAAAGCTAATAGAATCAAATGAAACTCAAATGCAACCAACAAAACTAATTGGATCAAATGAAACTCAAATAACCATTTAACAAAAAGCTAATTGAAAGAAATGAAAGTCAAATACATCCAACAACAAAGCTAATTGAATCAAATAAAACGAATGAAGCCAACAAGAGCTAATTGAATCAAGTGAAGGTCAAGTGCTACAAAAGGTAAATTTGTTTTGGGTCCAAGGGTGTGCGGGTTCAGGTTAAGGTCAAACCCCTTCCTTCAGGTCATTTCTTAAGTGGAACGATGATCCAGTGTGATGAAGCTGAAGGTTACACCATTTCTAGAGTCTTAGTTATTTTAAATTAAGTCTTTGCTTTGCGGAAATAAGGTCTAGAAAAAGATCTTGTAGCTATTTCACACCAAGATAGGCGTGTCATTTAGGCGTGTAGATTTGGTCCTTGTGCTCCAAGTTTGCAAGTTGTCATTGAGTTGTAATACTTTCCTTATTTCTTGGTTTCTTATGTATTTAGGCGTGTGCAGGGAGGATTGGGGGCTGATTTGGTTGTTTCCTTATTTACTCCTTTTTATTCTCTCCAAGAATCAAGGGGGATTAAGATGTAAGGAATTAAGGAATGTTTCCTTAATTCTGTGATGGTCGATTTTCCGGCCCTTACTTGGTCCTTGGAGGACAAGTTTATTTTTATTATTATAAATAATAGTTCCATGCTGCTATCATCAAGGGTATGGAGATTTACCTAAAAACTTTGGTTATTGAATTTAATTGTGTGATCGAAATTACTTTCGACCATTACTCGAAAGTAATTTTGTGGTGAGTATTTATTACTTGAGTGTTTAATCTACTTTATTCGAGGGAGTGGTGTAAGTGAGATTAAGAGTTAATTAAAATAGTCCAGGAGTGATTATTTTAGTATTATCATATCCAAAAGGGACTTAGAACATAAATTTGGGACTTCATTACTTCTTCGGATTTGAACCTTGCTCGGATTTCCTTGGTTGCTCCTCAACTTGGACGTGCAATCATATCGGTTGGTATCGATTTTTCCAGAGGGTGAGGATAGAAGGGATTCTTCTTTCATTGGTAAGTGCTTCTACTTTGTCGCTCCTTTGTCAGGGGATTCAGGTGTGGTTGTGGCTTTGCTATTTCTTCCGACGTAGCATCTTAATCGAGTAATAATGTCGGAATTTGGGCTAACTAAAAGTCCTTATTGAGAAACTCTTAACACTCAAAATGAGGAAAAGGAAAAAGGGAAAGATTAACACCTAGCTTATAACATTCTTGGGTAAGTGAACAATAAAAACTTGACCCTAATCACATTGACTATGAATCTGATGTTAAGAGGTTAAAATTGTTAAACCAACTTATGATAATGATGGGGATTAAACTAGATGACTTTACCGGTGATTCTAGTCCCGAGGATTTACTTGAATGGATTCGTCAACTTGAGAAAATTTGTGATTATAGGGTGGCTTGATGATGAGAAACGTTTTAAAATTGCCACCATTAGACTAACTAAGTATGCTGGAATTTGGTTAGAAAGTCTAAAGGCAAAAAAGGAAAGACTTGGGAAACCTAAGCTTAAAAGTTAGACTAAGCTTAAAAGGAAATTGCATGAGAAGTTTGTTCCAAGTGATTTTATTCAACAAAAATACATGAGAAAGAATTCTTTAACTCGAGATGTGTTGAGGTGTGCATGATTATATGGTTGAATTTGACAAGTTGTGTTTGATTTGTGATGTCGAGGAGGATCGAACAAGAGAAAATTGCTAGGTTTGTTAATGGACTTAATAAATCTATTGCTAGAAAGGTTGATGTCTGAATTATAGTCTTTTGGATGATGTGTGTCGAATTGGCTTTAAAATTTGAAAGGCATGAATTAGAGGAAAGAAAAACCATAGGGGGAAAATTCGCCATAATAAAACCAGCTTCTTCTTCTTCTTTCGTCCCTTCTAACTTCTTAACTCTTCCAAAACCTTTGAGAAAAAGATAATCCTTCTAAGGGGGAACAAAAGTGGAGACCGTCCTAAATTGGTGATTCTAAAGAAAATGGGAGGAAACTCGAAAGTGTTTTAAGTGTCAAGGGAGGGGTCACATTGCTAGTAATTGTCCATCTAGGAAGACCTTAACGATGAGACAATACATGGAAATAACAGGAGGAAGAAAGAACGTATAACATCATGTGGCGAAAAGGAGGAAGAATGTGAAAGTGATGATAATGAGACTGCATATGCCGAAGATGAGTCTAGGATGCTTGGGGTTATTAGGAGAACTTTACATGTTGATCATTCTCCTAACCATGATCAAAGAGAAAATTTGTTTTACACTAGATGTCGACTGGGTGAATTTACATGTAACTTGATTATTGATAGTGGTTCATGCACGAATGTGGTTGCTTCTAATGTGGTTTCCAAGTTGAATTTGATTGTTAGAGACCATCCACATCCTTATAAGTTGAGTTGGTTGGATGACAAACCTAGTTTGTCGTGGTGAAAAACAAGCTCTTGGCCGTTTTCTATCGGGGTTACAAAGATGATTGAGGGGTGATGTTCTACCCATGAGTGCTTGTCATCTTCTTCTTGGTAGACCTTGGCAATATGATCGAAAAGTTGTTCATGAAGGGGAAACCAATGTGTACACGGTTTTGATGGGTTCTAAAAGGATTCGATTTAGTTCCTTTGTCTCCTAGTTCCATGGCACCCAAGAAGGTGGTCGAAAGGAAACAAAACTTGTTTCTTTCGGCAAAGAATTCGAGAAAGAGGGTAGAGTTGGAAGAGATTGTTGTATGCTTTATGTATTAAACTTGCTTTAACTAACGATGTTTCTTCTAGAAATCTCAAACTTGCAAAGACTATCTGGACGAGTTTTGTGACGTGTTTCGTGAGGAATTGCCTCAAGGTTTGCCACCACTTGAGAGGCATCGAGCATGCTGTTGATCTTGTGCCAGCACACCTTGCCAATAAGTCGGCATATAGATATGATCCCGTAGCTTCTAAGGAGCTACAAAAACAAATTGAAGAGTCGATTGACCGAGGCTATAAGAGAAAGCACGAGTCCCGTGTGCCGTTCCGTTATTGCCATTCCTAAGAAAGATGGTACTTGGAGGATGTGCATTGATAGTAGAGCCGTCAACAATCTACAATCAAGTATCGTTTCCCCTATGCCTAGACTGGAGGACACGCCGATGAGTTACATGGAGCTTCGATTTTTTCGAAGATTGACTTGAGGAGTGGCTATCATCAAATGAGAATTCGTGAAGGAGATGAATGAAAACCGCTTTCAAGACCAAACAAGGTCTATATGAGTGGATGGTGATGCCTTTGGTCTTTGCAATGCTCCTAGTTCTTTTATGAGGCTTATGAACGAGGTACTACGTCCCTTCTTAACAAGTTTATTGTTGTCTATCTGGGATGATATTCTTATATATAGGACTAGTGTTAGTCTCATTTACTTCACTTGGAGAGCTTTATTTGAAAAAATTATGAGAGCAAAAGTTGTATGGAATGGAAAAGTGTATTTTCTCTGTTCCTAGTATTGCTTTTCTTGGTTACATTGTGTCTAGGGATGGAGTTCATGGATCCGAAAAAGTCAAGGCCATGTCTTCATGGTCGGGCGCCACAAATGCTCATGAATGCCGAGCTTTCATGGTCTAGCCCTTTTATAGAAGATTCATCCGAAATTTCTCAACTATCATGGCACCAATCACGGATTCGATGGAAGAAAGGGGAGTTTTCATGGAACTCTCATGCTCAAAAGGCGCTTAGATTTAAGTCAAAGAGCCGTTTACTAACGCTCCTATCCTCGCTTTTGCCGTGATTTCAACAAGTTGTTCGGTTGAATGCGATGCTAGGTGGACTTGAGTCAAGGTTTTGCTTCAAGAAAGCTGAGGCCCATTGCCTACTTGGGTGAGAAGTTAAGTGGCGCCAAACTCAACTACTCCAACTACGATCAAGAATTCTACGCAAGAATCAGGAGAGCCATCGATCATCAGCCCCATTACTCAGGCCCAAGCCATCATTCTTCATTCTGATCATGAAGGACTCAAATACATCCATGGACGCTAAAAAAGCTCAACCATAGGCATGCTAAGGGTTTGAATTCCTTACAAACCTTCACTTTTTCGCCTAAGTACAAGGAAAAGGCCAAAAGAATAATATTGTCATGGATGCCCTTTCAAGGCCGGTTTATCTTTTAGCCATGGTCGATGCAAGGGTGTTGGGGTTTGAACACTTAAAGGATTTATATGATGCAGATGATGATTTTCATGAGTCTTTTAAGAGCCCTAATGGTTTCGTCAGTGGTTACAAGAGGGATTCAAGTTTGGAAGGGAAACAAGCTGGGCGCGGCTCCGCAGTGGCGCGAGGGAGTCAAGCCAATGGCAGGTCCATAGTGGGCGGGGTGGCTGGTCATTTTGGCGTGCAAAAGACATTGGATTACTTTGAATGAGAGTTTTTATTGGCCTAACATGATGAGGGGATGTTCATATGGTGGTTAGTAAGTGTGCTAGTTGTCAAAGGTCGAAGAGTACTTTCCAGGAAGGCCTTTATACTCCACCACCCGCACCTCGATACACCTTGGGATATGCGAGTACGATTTATCAGAGGATTACCAAGAACTCAAAGGGGGAAGGACGCACTTATGGTGGTGGTGGATCGACAAAAATGGCTCATTTTGTTCCTATGCATAAACCGATGATGCTTTTGCATGTGATGGATTTCAGTACTTCAAAGAGATTATTCGACAGTACGGGTATTCCTAGAAGCATCATGAGTGATCGTGATACAAAGTTCTTTAGTCACTTTCTTGAGGAGCTTATGGAAGATGGTGGGACTAAGCTACTTTAGCACAAGTCATCCTCAAGCCGATGGCCAAACTCGAAGTAACTAATAGAACTCGTTCCCTTTGTTGCGTGGGCTCTGTGAGTAAGACACAAAAGGATCGGGATATAAAGCCAGCTCACGCCGGTTTGCTTATAATCGAGCTCATTCTTCTACTACTTCTAAGTCTCCATTCGAGGTGGTCTATGGTATCAATCCTTTCCTTCCACATTTCCTGTGTCACTAACTAAATCGGAAATTCATGTTGATTCAAAGAAGAGGTTGGAAGCCTTTA